>CM042405.1:37635499-37637999 GCA_023634145.1 Thymallus thymallus
ATATTTGAATTCCGAATGTATCTGTGTTCAGAAGGATGTGGATGAGAACAATATGAAACTAGAAAACGGGAAAGTAAAACATGGAAGAGGAAGAGTGGGATGGAGGAAGAGGAAAACAAAACCAGTCTACTAAAAGCTAGAGGGAGAACTGAACCAAACGTGTGAAATGGGAAACACATTAGAACTATTACATTAGTTATTGATCAGATATAAAGAGACCGTTTCATTTTGTGGCAGTTCAGTGTTAAACTCTCAGGTGATGGTCACGCGTCAGCAGACACACTGGGCCCTGACACACACTGGGCCCTGACACACACTGGGCCCTGACACACACTGGGCCCTGACACACACTGGGCCCTGACACACACTGGGCCCTGACACACACTGGGCCCTGACACAAACACAAAGTTTCTGGCGCAGGCGGGAGCTGGAGATGAGCAACTAAGAGGAAACACACCACACACACACACACACACACACACACACACACACACACTAACACACACACACACAAACAAACACACACACATAGAGACACAAACACACACACACACACACATAGAGACACAAACACACACACACAAACAAACACACACACATAGAGACACAAACACACACACACAAACAAACACACACACATAGAGACACAAACACACACAGAGACACAAACACACACACACACCCACCCACACCCACACCCACACCCACACACACACACAAACACACACACATAGAGACACAAACACACACATAGAGACACAAACACACACACACACACCCACACCCACACACACACACACACAAAGAGAGACACACACACAGAGAAGGGTAATACATCATCTAACGGCTGAACGTTTTGGCCTGAAGGACTATAACATCACCCAACGCTATTACACATTTCATATCTCTTCCATCCCTCTCTTTACTTCCTCCCTCCTTCTTTCCTCCCCCATCCATCCCTCTCTCCTGCTGAGTGATTTGATGGGGAGTGTGAATGGGAACGGGGAGGATGGAGGGATGGAAAGAAAATCAGTAGTGAAGTGTTAATGGTTATAGTGGTTATAGTGGGCTGGTGTGGTGTATAGTTAATGGTTATAGTGGGCTGGTGTGGTGTATAGTTAATGGTTATAGTGGTTATAGTGGGCTGGTGTGGTGTATAGTTAATGGTTATAGTGGGCTGGTGTGGTGTATAGTTAATGGTTATAGTGGGCTGGTGTGGTGTATAGTTAATGGTTATAGTGGTTATAGTGGGCTGGTGTGGTGTATAGTTAATGGTTATAGTGGGCTGGTGTGGTGTATAGTTAATGGTTATAGTGGTTATAGTGGGCTGGTGTGGTGTATAGTTAATGGTTATAGTGGTTATAGTGGGCTGGTGTGGTGTATAGTTAATGGTTATAGTGGTTATAGTGGGCTGGTGTGGTGTATAGTTAATGGTTATAGTGGGCTGGTGTGGTGTATAGTTAATGGTTATAGTGGTTATAGTGGGCTGGTGTGGTGTATAGTTAATGGTTATAGTGGTTATAGTGGGCTGGTGTGGTGTATAGTTAATGGTTATAGTGGGCTGGTGTGGTGTATAGTTAATGGTTATAGTGGTTATAGTGGGCTGGTGTGGTGTATAGTTAATGGTTATAGTGGGCTGGTGTGGTGTATAGTTAATGGTTATAGTGGTTATAGTGGGCTGGTGTGGTGTATAGTTAATGGTTATAGTGGTTATAGTGGGCTGGTGTGGTGTATAGTTAATGGTTATAGTGGTTATAGTGGGCTGGTGTGGTGTATAGTTAATGGTTATAGTGGTTATAGTGGGCTGGTGTGGTGTATAGTTAATGGTTATAGTGGTTATAGTGGGCTGGTGTGGTGTATAGTTAATGGTTATAGTGGTTATAGTGGGCTGGTGTGGTGTATAGTTAATGGTTATAGTGGGCTGGTGTGGTGTATAGTTAATGGTTATAGTGGTTATAGTGGGCTGGTGTGGTGTATAGTTAATGGTTATAGTGGTTATAGTGGGCTGGTGTGGTGTATAGTTAATGGTTATAGTGGGTTGGTGTGGTGTATAGTTAATGGTTATAGTGGTTATAGTGGGCTGGTGTGGTGTATAGTTAATGGCTATAGTGGGCTGGTGTGGTGTATAGTTAATGGTTATAGTGGCTATAGTGGGCTGGTGTGGTGTATAGTTAATGGTTATAGTGGTTATAGTGGGCTGGTGTGGTGTATAGTTAATGGTTATAGTGGTTATAGTGGGCTGGTGTGGTGTATAGTTAATGGTTATAGTGGGCTGGTGTGGTGTATAGTTAATGGTTATAGTGGTTATAGTGGGCTGGTGTGGTGTATAGTTAATGGTTATAGTGGTTATAGTGGGCTGGTGTGGTGTATAGTTAATGGTTATAGTGGGTTGGTGTGGTGTATAGTTAATGGTTATAGTGGTTATAGTGGGCTGGTGTGGTGTATAGTTAATGGTTATAGTGGGCTGGTGTGGTGTATAGTTAATGGTTATAGTGGTTAT
>CM042405.1:37640499-37703334 GCA_023634145.1 Thymallus thymallus
GGGGAAGGGTTCCAAAACATTTCTGCAGCATTGAAGGTCCCCAAGAACACAGTGGCCTACATCATTCTTAAATGGAAGAAGTTTGGAACCGAGAAGACTCTTCCAATAGCTGGCTGCCTGGCCAAACTGAGCAATCGGGGGAGAAGGGCCTTGGTCAGGGAGGTGACTAAGAACCCTATGGTCACTCTGACAAAGCTTCAGAGTTCATATGTGGAGATGGGAGAACCTTCCAGAACACAGGCCATGAGAAAGATTCTCTGGTCTGATGAAACCAAGATTAAACTCTTTGGCCTGAATTCCAAGCGTCACGTCTGGAAGTAACCTGGCACATCCCTACAGTGAAGCATGGTGGTGGCAGCATCATGCTGTGGGGATGTTTTTCAGCGGCAGGGACTGGGAGACTAGTCAGGGTCGAGGGAAAGTACAGAGGGATCTTTGATGAAAACCTGCTCCAGAGCTCTCAGGACCTTAGACTGGGGTGAAGGTTCACCTTCCAAAAAGACAACAACCCTATTGTGTTATTATGGGGTATTGGGTCATTATGGGGTATTGTGTCATAGGGTATTGTATCATTATTGGGTATTGTGCCATTATGGGGTATTGTGTCATTATGGGGTATTGTGTCATTATGGGGTATTGGGTCATTATGGGGTATTGGGTCATTATGGGGTATTGGGTCATTATGGGGTATTGGGTCATTATGGGGTATTGGGTCATTATGGGGTGTTGTGTCATTATGGGGTATTGTGTCATTATGGGGTATTGTGTCATTATGGGGTATTGGGTCATTATGGGGTATTGGGTCATTATGGGGTATTGTGTCATTATGGGGTATTGGGTCATTATGGGGTATTGTGTCATTATGGGGTATTGGGTCATTATGGGGTATTGTGTCATTATGGGGTATTGGGTCTCTAATTGGGGATCCTATTTAAGTTCCTGTGTTTGTCACCTGGGTGTGGGTTCTTGTGTGTATCACGTCAGTTCAGTTTGTTTATTTTTGGTACTTGTCGAAATACAAGTTAAATCAAAAGGAATGTCGCTCCACCAACGCTCTGCTTCGCGTCCCGTCTCTACTCATCGTGACAAATATTCTACAAAGTTAAGCTCATAAATTGTTGTAATTTCCTACAATGACCATAATCCATTGCACGTCTACTTGTCCGCTTTGTATTAGGCTTTGCTACGGAAGAGAGAAGAATGTGTGATCATGAGGTGATATAGTGCAGGTGTTACTTTCTTAAGGTATCTCCACCTGAAAACATATGATCCAAGTGATTGATAGTTGGTATTCAGCAGTCATAAAAGGATGCCTTATTAACTTTGAAGAATTACAAAATAGTGATTTAGTCAGACAGCATCTGCAGCAGCTCTATAAAGATGAGATGATGACTTAAATAATAAAGTCATCAAATAAAACAAAATATTTGATTAAAGTAATGTGAATAAATGATGGTTAATAAGTATTAAGCAGTAAATGGGCATCACTAGCATCCTAACTTGTATTCATTGTTTTATTCATTACATAGCCTGGGCCCATCCTAACGCACAACTACATTCTAATAAAGCACTATTTGTCCACAAGGCTACTATACTGTCTGACTACATTACAACAGTCCCATGGCTAACATATGACTACATTACAACAGTCCCATGGCTAACATATGACTACATTACAACAGTCCCATGGCTAACATATGACTACATTACAACAGTAGGGAGGGAGGGAGGGAGGGAGGGATGGAGTGAGGGATGACGGGATGGATGGATGGATGTATTCTCCATCTTGCTCTCTCTCCTTCCATGTTTAATTCGGCCTGCTTCCCACCCCATTCTTCCCTTTCCCTCCCCATCTCTCTGCCTCTTTCTCTTCAACAGCCCCCTCCTGATCTCCTGCCTTCACCCCCCCCCCCCCATCCGTCCACATCTCTCTCTGCCACCCTAGACATTTCTATCCCTCTCTCCTTCCCTCCCTCCCTCCCTCCCTCCATTGTAGAGGCAGTAGAGTAGAGAGGTGATGTGGAGGTCAGGCTCTCAGTCTTTGAACATGTAGGGC
Source organism: Thymallus thymallus (assembly GCA_023634145.1). Taxonomy (NCBI): domain Eukaryota; kingdom Metazoa; phylum Chordata; class Actinopteri; order Salmoniformes; family Salmonidae; genus Thymallus; species Thymallus thymallus. Next base: position 37,642,556 of record CM042405.1, read on the forward strand.
TGAACCATAGCATGGAATACAATGCCAGTGCAGAGTGAGAGAGTGAGAGAGGGGGAGAGAGAGAGAGTGTCCTTGCTATGTGTTAGAGAGACTGTTCCCGTGGATCAGTGATGAGGCAGGACAGGATTAGAATGCATTTATTAAAGTGTTGAAGGTCCAGGATTCAAAAAGACAATGTCCACCATTTACTAATATATACAAAACGCAGAAAATAAAGAAAGGCAAGAATCATATTTTGTCAAGGCCATAGTTCTGGCCTGGCATACCTTCTCTGAACCCAGCCAAACGGCAAACGACTGGATCTTATACCCTTCAGGAAACACTTGACAGGAAACAAATCCAGAATCTGCCAATCAATAATTCATGGCACCAATAATATAAATAAATGCACACACATACACAAAACAATCCTAATTACCATGAATTTACACATTTCAATAATAGCCCGACACTGGATAAACTTGCGAGTATAGAAACGCTTGGTTTGCCAGCTAACCTCAAAACCAGGAAGTGCCAGAACCCTCGTCAACACGAGACAAAAGTGAGTAGTCTTAAACGACTTACACAAACCTTTACAATAAAGCATAAGATTTCATAATTAACTTCAGACATCTTTACATTGTCAACGACAATAAATGTAGGTAAAACTCTGCTGCTCACACAGACAAATGCTCTTTATTGTCTGTTTCCCCAGGCTCTTTGTCTGTTTCCCCAGGCTCTTTGTCTGTTTCCCCAGGCTCTTTGTCTGTTTCCCCAGGCTCGTTATTGTCTGTTTCCCCAGGCTCGTTATTGTCTGTTTCCCCAGGCTCGTTATTGTCTGTTTCCCCAGGCTCTTTGTCTGTTTCCCCAGGCTCTTTGTCTGTTTCCCCAGGCTCTTTGTCTGTTTCCCCAGGCTCTTTGTCTGTTTCCCCAGGCATGATCTACAATCAAAGTGCTCTGGATATTAATACAATAAATAAACAGAACATTTTTTTTAATAATATCAGTTTATCGTGACGACACACAGCTTCATCACAGTATGACACAATTACATTCTAAAAGGTTTAACAGGAGCAAGGTATTGCGTTTCATTTGAAAACAGCATAACAATTTGTAAAAGCAGAATAATTCAATGAGTCAATATGAAGGCAGAGAGATGAGATGAACGGACACTCTGAAAGATGCACCACAGAGCCTGTTGAACTTCATCACAACAGGACATAACGCCTTGGGAGTGTGTATGTGTGTTTGAGGGCAGACATTTTTGCCCTTGTACAGTTAGTATGTGTGTCCTTGTGTGTGTGTGGTAATGCGCTATGATTTAAAGACCTCTTTTTCCTGGTGATAAAGTGCTGCCTGAGGCCATGGAAATTACCCTCATCCATCTCCTATAGCTGCTAGTGCCACTGGCCCGGCCATGGCTCCAGCTCAACACAATATGGCCGCCATGAAAATCCATCGACACATTGTGGCTACTGCTCTGGCTCCAGCTCAACACACAATATGGCCACAGCACTAAAATGGCTGATAGAATGGCTATTAAACATAGATGCTATTCACCCCCTCATCTTGCTAGAGGTACAGTGCCTTTAGAAAGTATTAACACCCCTTGACTTATTCCACATGTTGTTGTGTTACAGCCTGAATTAAAAATGGATGAATTCAATTTACCCCATAATGGCAAAGTGAAAACATGTTTTTAGAAATTTTTCCAAATATATTGAAAATGTAATTTATAAATATCTCATTTACATAAGTATTCACACCCCTGAGTCAATCACCTTTGGAAGCGATTGTAGCTGTGAATATCTCTGGGTAAGTCTCTAAGAGCTTTGTACACCTGGATTGTACAATATTTACACATTATTATTTTTTAAATCCTTCAAGTTCTGTCAAGTTGGTTGTTGATCATCGCTAGACAGCCATTTTCAAGTCTTACCATATATTTTCAAGCCGATTTAAGTAAAAACTGTAACTAGGCCACTCAGGAAAATTCAACGTCATCTTGGTAAGCAACTGCACTGAATATTTGGCCTTGTGTTTTTGCCTCCCAGTGTCTGTTGGAAAGCAGACAACCAGGTTTTCCTCTAGGAATTGTACGATTCGGTTTCATTTTATCCTAAAAAACTGCCTAGCCCTTGCCGATGACAAGTATACCCATAACATGATGCAGCCACCGCCATACCCATAACATGATGCAGCCACCAGCACACCCATAACATGATGCAGCCACCAGCACACCCATAACATGATGCAGCCACCAGCACACCCATAACATGATGCAGCCACCAGCATACCCATAACATGATGCAGCCACCGCCATACCCATAACATGATGCAGCCACCGCCATACCCATAACATGATGCAGCCACCGCCATACACAGAACCACACAGGGCCAATACAATTACAGAACCAATACAATTACAGAACCAATACAATTACAGAACCACACAGAACCAATACAATTACAGAACCACACAGAACCAATACAATTACAGAACCACACAGGGCCAATACAACTACAGAACCACACAGGGCCAATACAATTACAGAACCAATACAATTACAGAACCACACAGGGCCAATACAACTACAGAACCACACAGGGCCAATACAATTACAGAACCAATACAATTACAGAACCAATACAATTACAGAACCACACAGAACCAATACAATTACAGAACCACACAGAACCAATACAATTACAGAACCACACAGGGCCAATACAACTACAGAACCACACAGGGCCAATACAACTACAGAACCACACAGGGCCAATACAACTACAGAACCACACAGGGCCAATACAACTACATAACCACACAGGGCTAATACAACTACATAACCACACAGGGCCAATACAACTACATAACCACACAGGGCCAATACAACTACAGAACCACACAGGGCCAATACAACTACAGAAACACACAGGGCCAATACAACTACAGAACCACACAGGGCCAATACAACTACATAACCACAGAGGGCTAATATAACTACAGAACCACACAGGGCTAATATAACTACAGAACCACACAGGGCTAATATAACTACAGAACCACACAGGGCTAATATAACTACAGAACCACACAGAGCCAATACAACTACAGAACCACACAGGGCCAATACAATTACAGAACCAATACAATTACAGAACCAATACAATTACAGAACCACACAGAACCAATACAATTACAGAACCACACAGGGCCAATACAATTACAGAACCACACAGGGCCAATACAATTACAGAACCACACAGGGCCAATACAACTACAGAACCACACAGGGCCAATACAACTACAGAACCACACAGGGCCAATACAACTACAGAACCACACAGGGCCAATACAAATATAACTACAGAACCACACAGGGCTAATACAATTACAGAACCACACAGGGCCAATACAATTACAGAACCACACAGGGCCAATACAATTACAGAACCACACAGGGCTAATACAACTACAGAACCACACAGGGCTAATATAACTACAGAACCACACAGGGCTAATATAACTACAGAACCACACAGGGCTAATATAACTACAGAACCACACAGGGCTAATATAACTACAGAACCACACAGGGCCAATACAACTACAGAACCACACAGGGCCAATACAATTACAGAACCACACAGGGCTAATACAACTACATAACCACACAGGGTTAATACAACTACATAACCACACAGGGCTAATATAACTACAGAACCACACAGGGCCAATACAATTACAGAACCAATACAATTATATGTGTGTGTGTCATTCAGAGGGAGAATGGGCAAGACAAAATATTTAAGTGCCTTTGAACGAGGTATGGTAGTAGGTGCCAGGCGCACCAGCTTGAGTGTGTCAAGAACTGCAACGTTGCTGGGGTTTTCACGGCTGTTCCGAGGGGAAAAGGGGGTGCAACTCAATATTAGGAAGGTGTTCTTAATGTTCAGATAGTCACCCCTAACCATTACCTCACACCCCTGCACATGGACTCAGTACTGGTACCCTGTATATATAGCCAAGGTATTACCTCACACCCCTGCACATGGATTCAGTACTGGTACCCTGCTGTATATAGCCAAGTTATTACCTCACACCCCTGCACATGGACTCAGTACTGGTACCCTGTATATATAGCCAAGTTATTACCTCATACCCCTGCACATGGACTCAGTACTGGTACCCTGCTGTATATAGCCAAGTTATTACCTCATACCCCTGCACATGGACTCAGTACTGGTACCCTGCTGTATATAGCCAAGTTATTACCTCATACCCCTGCACATGGACTCAGTACTGGTACCCTGCTGTATATAGCCAAGTTATTACCTCATACCCCTGCACATGGACTCAGTACTGGTACCCTGCTGTATATAGCCAAGTTATTACCTCATACCCCTGCACATGGACTCAGTACTGGTACCCTGCTGTATATAGCCAAGTTATTACCTCATACCCCTGCACATGGACTCAGTACTGGTACCCTGTATATATAGCCAAGTTATTACCTCATACCCCTGCACATGGACTCAGTACTGGTACCCTGCTGTATATAGCCAAGTTATTACCTCATACCCCTGCACATGGACTCAGTACTGGTACCCTGCTGTATATAGCCAAGTTATTACCTCATACCCCTGCACATGGACTCAGTACTGGTACCCTGCTGTATATAGCCAAGTTATCATCACTCGTTGTGTATTAACTATCACTTTTCTGTTATTTCTCTATCTTCTTTCTCTCTGCCCGTATGTCAGCTTTTCACTGTTAGTGTTCAACCGTTGTTTACGAAGCATCTGACGAATAACGTTTTATTTGATTGAACCTCACATACAGTAGATATATAGATCAGATAGTCATCCCTTAACCTCACATACAGTAGATATATAGATCAGATAGTCATCCCTTAACCTCACATACAGTAGATATATAGATCAGATAGTCATCCCTTAACCTCACATACAGTAGATATATAGATCAGATAGTCATCCCTTAACCTCACATACAGTAGATATATAGATCAGATAGTCATCCCTTAACCTCACATACAGTAGATATATAGATCAGATAGTCATCCCTTTACCTCACATACAGTAGATATATAGATCAGATAGTCATCCCTTAACCTCACATACAGTAGATATATAGATCAGATAGTCATCCCTTAACCTCACATACAGTAGATATATAGATCAGATAGTCATCCCTTAACCTCACATACAGTAGATATATAGATCAGATAGTCATCCCTTTACCTCACATACAGTAGATATATAGATCAGATAGTCATCCCTTAACCTCACATACAGTAGATATATAGATCAGATAGTCATCCCTTAACCTCACATACAGTAGATATATAGATCAGATAGTCATCCCTTAACCTCACATACAGTAGATATATAGATCAGATAGTCATCCCTTAACCTCACATACAGTAGATATATAGATCAGATAGTCATCCCTTAACCTCACATACAGTAGATATATAGATCAGATAGTCATCCCTTAACCTCACATACAGTAGATATATAGATCAGATAGTCATCCCTTAACCTCACATACAGTAGATATATAGATCAGATAGTCATCCCTTAACCTCACATACAGTAGATATATAGATCAGATAGTCATCCCTTAACCTCACATACAGTAGATATATAGATCAGATAGTCATCCCTTTACCTCACATACAGTAGATATATAGATCAGATAGTCATCCCTTTACCTCACATACAGTAGATATATAGATCAGATAGTCATCCCTTAACCTCACATACAGTAGATATATAGATCAGATAGTCATCCCTTTACCTCACATACAGTAGATATATAGATCAGATAGTCATCCCTTTACCTCACATACAGTAGATATATAGATCAGATAGTCATCCCTTAACCTCACATACAGTAGATATATAGATCAGATAGTCATCCCTTTACCTCACATACAGTAGATATATAGATCAGATAGTCATCCCTTAACCTCACATACAGTAGATATATAGATCAGATAGTTATCCCTTAACCTCACATACAGTAGATATATAGATCAGATAGTCATCCCTTAACCTCACATACAGTAGATATATAGATCAGATAGTCATCCCTTAACCTCACATACAGTAGATATATAGATCAGATAGTCATCCCTTAACCTCACATACAGTAGATATATAGATCAGATAGTCATCCCTTAACCTCACATACAGTAGATATATAGATCAGATAGTCATCCCTTAACCTCACATACAGTAGATATATAGATCAGATAGTCATCCCTTAACCTCACATACAGTAGATATATAGATCAGATAGTCATCCCTTAACCTCACATACAGTAGATATATAGATCAGATAGTCATCCCTTTACCTCACATACAGTAGATATATAGATCAGATAGTCATCCCTTTACCTCACATACAGTAGATATATAGATCAGATAGTCATCCCTTAACCTCACATACAGTAGATATATAGATCAGATAGTCATCCCTTTACCTCACATACAGTAGATATATAGATCAGATAGTCATCCCTTAACCTCACATACAGTAGATATATAGATCAGATAGTCATCCCTTAACCTCACATACAGTAGATATATAGATCAGATAGTCATCCCTTAACCTCACATACAGTAGATATATAGATCAGATAGTCATCCCTTAACCTCACATACAGTAGATATATAGATCAGATAGTCATCCCTTAACCTCACATACAGTAGATATATAGATCAGATAGTCATCCCTTTACCTCACATACAGTAGATATATAGATCAGATAGTCATCCCTTTACCTCACATACAGTAGATATATAGATCAGATAGTCATCCCTTTACCTCACATACAGTAGATATATAGATCAGATAGTCATCCCTTTACCTCACATACAGTAGATATATAGATCAGATAGTCATCCCTTAACCTCACATAGATATACAGGCAACTGCCAAAATAAAGGAAACACCAACATAAAGTGTCTTCATAGGGCGTTGGGCCACAAGCCGCCAGAACAGCAGTTGAGATCTGGTGACAGACAGACAGACAGACAGACAGACAGAGACTTTAAATCCCCCATGATCCTTTGCGACCCCTCTTTCAAAGTCAGAGATCTTCTAGCCATGGTAGCCAAAATAATGGGTAACTGGGCCTTTTTATACATGACCCTAAGCATGTCAATTGCTTAAAGGTCCAATGCAGCCGCTTTTATCTCAATATCAAATCATTTCTGGTTAACAATTACTATCGTTAACTGATAGGGAGTGTTGTCTGGGAGTGTTGTCTGGGAGTGTTGTCTGGGAGTGTTGTCTGGGAGTGTTGTCTGGGAGTGTTGTCTGGGAGTGTTGTCTGGGAGTGTTGTCTGGGAGTGTTCTGAGTGGGGAGGGGAAAACTGAAAACTAGCTGTTATTGATTAAGGTTGGGAACTCTCTTTCTGACTGATCTATTAACGTATTTACTGCCTGGTTATGTCACCAGGCAGGTCAAAACTCCATCCCACCAAAATAGGCTGAAATTTCAGGCGGTCTTTTGAAACAGCTCATATACTAAAAGGCAGGGATTCAAACTGGTGAGGGCCCAAAAAGGTGACACAGCTAAAACCAAGCGATCCAATGTTATTTGTTGCCTAGACTTTACTGCAAATGACACTCAAGTTATGAGAAAAAAACAATACACTAATATTGTGATCTTATCCTACTCAGATCCTCCAGTTCCACAGTCCTGCTGGTTTTGGTTTCTCCTGGGTACTTGATGTGACTGATTGGTCAGTGGTTTCCCAGATTGAAAATCGGTCTCTATTTAAAATTCCAGGTGAAAATAAGCCGGACGGTGCAGAAGTGCAGGAGTGTAATTGAATACAAACAATATGATACGTACATTTCTCTGTAACCGCTGAGCTGGACTCCTTGATAACAGGATATTTTACAGTTTCTATATGAAAGTGCAAATTATTATGTCGATATGTATGTGTGGGTGGGTGTATGTGTGGGTAGGTGGGTGTGTGGGTGGGTTTGCATGTGCAAACATGGAGCCAAATGTATGTGTTGTGCATATTATTTATTTAATGTGGGTCTCTGTGTGTGGGAGGGAATAGTGTGTGTTTTGTGTAAATAACTCAGGACTGGAGGCCGCAGTGTGTGGTGTGTGTGTGTGTGTGTGTGTGTGTGTGTGTGTGTGTGTGTGTTCTGAAGGGTGGAATATTTCTCCTCATATAATAACACCACCAAGGGGGTGACCCTTCTGTTTCCCTGTCAGTACACACACACACACACACAAACATACAGACAGACACACACACACACACCTTTGCCTGCAAGCATACATGTGGACACACACACAAATCAATCTGTGCATAACTATGAGTGAACCATAACTCAAGTACAGCAACACCCAGTCAGTGAATACTATACATATCAGTGGGCAATATCATGTTTATAATATGGCCATCTTTTATACTGAACTAACATTTAAATATAGCAGGTTAAGTGTATTTCATGAGCTGAAATTAAAAATCTCAGAAATGTTCCATCTGCACAAAAAGCTTATTTCTCTTAAATCTGTGTACACATTTGTTTACATCCCTGTCAGTGAGCATATCTATTTTGCCAAGATAATCAATCCACCTGACAGGTGTGGCATATCAAGAAGCTGATTAAACAGCATGATCATTACACAGGTGCACCTTGTTCTGGGGACAACACACCACCACAGATGTCTCAGGTGTTAAGGGAGCATGCAGTAGGATGCTGACTGCAGGAATGTCCACCAGAGCTGTTGCCAGAGAATTTAAATGTTCATTTCTCTACCATAAGCCTCCAATGTCATTTTTAAGAATTTGGCAGTACGTCTAACCGGCTTTACCACCGCAGACCATGTGTAACTACGCCAGCCCAGGACCTCCAAATTTGTTTGATCAGCTGCAGGATCGTCTGAAGGAGTAGTTCTGTCAGTAATAAAGCCCTTTGTGGAGAATAACTCATTCTGATTGGCTGGGCCTGGCTCCCAAGTGGGTGGGCCTATGCCCTCCCAGAACCACCCATGGCTGCACCCCTGCCCAGTCATGTGAAATACATAGATTAGGGCCTAATTTCCTTATATGAACTGTAACTCAGTAAAATCTTTGAAAATGTATTTTTGTTCAGTGTAGTGGTTTTATCCAACGCACAAAATCCATTTAGTATATGATGCACATCCAAGAATGAAACCCTTAAGTCTCTGTTTTAAGAACCATCCAAAAATATACGTAGCTATTAGAACAAGTTAAAACCAAGAAGGCCTAAAACAATGAGTCGTCATTGACAACAGTAGATGTGTTCTTGTGTGATCTTCTCCAAAGGGACAATCTCTCATATATCATTCATAGCATCCTGGTTGTTTACTAAATGAAGCAGCCTATTGAGTTTAGCTGTAAATAGAACAAAACACACTTCTATGTATCTACAGACAGAGGAGGAGGAGACTAACTGACCCATATCAGAAAACACACACACTCTCCCCTGAGCACTACTGCTTAAAGCTTTTATAGATAATTAGAGAAATATTATCAACTAGATTCTGTTTTAGTCTAAGTCTGATGCCAGAGAGAGAGAGCGAAAGAGAGAGAGAGAGATACGGATATAGACACAGAATTATTGTCTTTTGCAACCAGAGAAAAAGGCTATGAGTCAGAGTGGAGAAGGTCTGGGGAGCCTGTGTGTATGTGTGACTAACACCCTCGGTCAGAATGTTGGTCAATGCCTGTGCTCATACATGGCATCTGGCTAGTATCATACCTGAAATAACGAAAACGATCAAGAGTGAAAGAGAGAGAGAGAGAGAGAGAGACAGATAGAGAACCAGTTGCCCAGCAACAGTCATTAAAGCTTGCGGCCTCACCTCTGCCACCTCGATGACTCCCAGAACATCACGAGATCCTGTGACCCTCCCTCATCTCTCCTTCATACCCCTCTCCCACTGTTATTATCTCCCTCTACCTGTTCTCGCTCTCCTCCTTCCCCATCCTACCTTTCTCCCTCTAAGAGAGAGAGAGAGAGAATGAGAGAGAGAGTTCCAGTGTGTCTGTTCTAAGAGAGGGGTTGGGGAGGTTGAAGGTAGTGACACTGAAGCTGAACTAGTCACAGCAAGGTCACCACGACAAGCTTTCATCTTCTCATTCTACCTCTTCTCTTCCCCTGCCTTTCATGTTCTCAGTCATTAGCACCAGTTACAGCCTTATTCTAAAATTCTAAAATTAAATAAAAAATGTACATCAATCTAGACAGAATACCACATGTTTTTTTTGTTTTTATTTAACAAACGTGTTAGAAATAAAAAAAGTTATTCAGACCCTTTGCTATGAAACTCTAAATTGATCTCCGGTGCATCCTGTTTCCATTGATCATCCTTGAGATGTTTCTACAACTTTATTGGAGTCCACCTGTGGTAAATTCAATTGATTGAACACCTGTCTATATAAAGGTCCTACAGTTGACAGTGCATGTCTGAGCAAAAGCCAAGCCATGGGGTCGAAGGAATTGTCTGTAGAGCTCTGAGACAGGATTGTGTCGAGGCACAGATCTGGGGAAGGGTACCAAAACATTTCTGCAGCATTGAAGGTCCCCAAGAACACAGTGGCCTCCATCATTCTTGAATGGAAGAAGTTTGGAGCCAACAAGACTCTTCCTAGAGTTGGCCGCCGGCCAAACTGAGCAACCGGTGGAGAAGGGCCTTGGTCAGGGAGGTGACAAAGAACCCGATGGTCATTCTGACAGAGATCCAGAGTTCCTCTGTGGAGATGGGAGAACCTTCCTGACGGAAGCCACTCCTCAGTAAAAGGCACGACAGCCCGCTTGGAGTTTGCCAAAAGGCATTTAAAGGACTTTCAGACCATGAGAAACAAGATTATCTCGTCTGATGAAACCAAGATTGAACTCTTTGGCCTGAACGTCAAGCGTCACGTCTGGAGGAAACCTGGCACCATCCCTACGGTGAAGCATGGTGGTGGCAGCATCAAGCTTTGGGGATGTTTTTCAGCGGCAGGGACTGGGAGACTAGTCAGGGTCGAGGGAAAGATTAACAGAGAGATCCTTGATGAAAACCTGCTCCAGAGCACTCAGGACCTCAGACTGGGACTGGAATGTTCACCTTCCAACAGGACAACGACCCTAAGCACACAGCCAAGACAACGCAGGAGTGGATTCGGGACAAGTCTCAATGTCCTTAAGTGGCCCAGCCAGAGGCCGGACTTGAACCCGATCAAACATCTCTGGAGAGACCTGAAAATAGCTGTGCAGCAACGCTCCCCATCCAACCTGACAGAGTTTGAGAGGATCTGCAGAGAAGAATGGGAGAAACTCCCCAAATACAGGTGTGACAAGCTTGTAGCTTGAAGACTAGATGCTGTAATCACTGCCAAAGGTACTTCAACAAAGTACTGAGTAAAAGTGTCTGAATACTTATGTAAATGTTATCATCTTTACGTTTTTTTAATTGTTAATACATTTGCAAAAAATTCAAAAAACCTGTGTTCTCTTTGTCATTATGAGGTATTGGGACATTATGGGGTATTGTGTCATTATGGGGTATTGTGTCATTATGGGGTATCGTGTCATTATGGGTATTGTGTCATTATGGGGTATTGTGTCATTATGGGGTATTGGGTCATTATGGGGTATTGTGTCATTATGGGGTATTGTGTCATTATGGGGTATTGTGTCATTATGGGGTATTGTGTGTAGATTGATGAGTATGTTTAAAAAAAAAATCCATTTTAGAATAAGGCTGTAACGTAACAAAATGTGGAAAAAGTAAAGGGGTCTGAATACTTTCCAAATGCACTGTATAAATAAAACAGAAAGGTGCAGTGAAATGTGTTGTTTTACAGGGTCAGCCATGGTAGTGCAGCGCCCCTGGAGAAAATTAGGGTTAAGTGCTTTGCTCAAGGGCACAGACAGATTTTTTCACTGTCGGGTCAGGTATTCGAACCAATGACCTTTCGGTTACTCTGACCGCTAAGCTAACAGCAAACCCCATAGAAGATGCATGTGTACACACAGAGACACCCTACTCCCACAGGAGAGTTTTACTGCATCCTAAAATAAGATCTCTTCAGGAAGAGGCTTTTAGGTTTGTCTACATCACACACAGTGAATGATCTCTATACTACCTCTCCCATTCTGCTATGTCGGAGTATTGATTTAGCATTCACAGTGTGCGATGCAACTGTAGGCATAGACTGTGATGTCTCAGGTGTGTGTTGTAGCCGTACACCACCTGGTATTGAGATGGTGACAGTCGAGAGGCTAACCTTCTGTGTGTGTGTGTGTGTGGATATATCTCCCTCTCTCTCTCTCTCAGCAAAATGAGGCCAACCTAAGATGACTGTGTGTGCAGTGTGCTAGAAGAGGCCTTTTTCTGCTCAGTGGAGCTCACACACACGGAACAGCTGCACAGGGCATCCTGCCTAACCCCGCCACCCTATGAAATGAGGTGTGTGTGTGTGTGTGCGCGTCACATCTCATTGATTCTTTCTCAAGGTGCCCTGGACCCATATATGGGAGGAGGGCCGGGACAAGGGGGCTGTGTGTGTGTGTGTGTGTGTGTGTATTTATTATGGATCCCCATTAGCTGCTGCCAAGGTAGCAGCTACTCTTCCTGGGGTCCAGCAAAATGAAGGCAGTTTATACAATTTTTAAAACATTACAATACATTCACAGATTTTTTTGCCCTCAGGCCCCTACTCCACCACTGCCACATATATACAGTACAAAATGTGTGTGTGTGTGTGTGTGTATAGTGTGTATGCACTCCAGCATTGTCTTGGCTGTGTGCTTAGGGTCGTTGTCCTGTTGGAAGGTGAACCTTCGCCCCAGTCTGAGGTCCTGAGCGCTCGGGAGCAGGTTTTCATCAAGGATCTCTCCGTTCATCTTTCCCTCGATCCTGACTAGTCTCCCAGTCCCTGCCTCTGAAAAACATCCCCACAGCCTGATGCTGCCACCACTACGCTTCACGCCACTGTGTTCTTAGGGACCTTCAATGCTGCAGAAGTTTTTTGTCACCCTTCCCCAGATCTATGCCTGTCTCAGACCTCTACGGACAATTCCTTCGACCTCATGGCTTGGTTTTTGTTCTGACATGCACTGTCAACTGTGGGACCTTTATATAGACAGGTGTGTGCCTTTACAAATCATGTCCAATCAATTGGATTTACCACAGGTGGACTCCAATCAAGTTGTAGAAACATCTCAAGGATGATCAATGGAAACACCTGAGATCAATTTCAAGTCTCATAGTAAAGGGTCTGAATACTGATGTAAATAAGGTATTTCTGTTTCACATTTTTAATAAATTTTCAAACATTTTGAAAAATCTATTTTTGCTTTGTCATTATGGGGTATTGTGTGAAGATTGATGAGGAAGAGTAAGGCTGTAACGTAACAAATGTGAAGAAAGTCGAGGGCTCTGAATACTTTCCGAATGCACTGTATATACACATTGTATATGTTTTATTGTCAACACACTGGAACGGTGCAGTGAAAGGTGTTGTTTTACAGGGTCAATAATAGTAGCACGGCACCCCTGGAGCAAATTCGGGTTAAGTCGCTTGCTCAAGGGCACTTTGACATGTCGGTTCGGGTATTCGAACCAGCAACCTTTTGGTTACCTGAGTAGGGCATCACTCTCCATGTGGCACACTGCCCTTCTATGGATGTCTTAGAGGCTGTCTGGGTAATCTCACACAGCCCCAGTTTGGGTGACATACAATAGTCTTAGTAGAACAGATGAAGACATTCCTCGAAGCAGACAGACCAAAACCTGTGTACTAGTGTACTGCACTGGCTGACACACTGGTTCTCTCAGAGTTGTGTCTGTGAGAACCACCGCCTCCGTGTGTTGTAGCTGTACACATACTGTATGGGTGTGAAAATAAACACCACCTGGTATAGAGATGGTGACTGTCCAGAGGCTACCTTTTACAGCTTCAAAGAGTCTCTCTCTCTCTCTACCAGCTGCACAGGTCACCCTGCCACTCTGTGAAATGAGGTGGATAACAACCCAATGTGTACCTGATTGTGGTGTGTGTGTACAATTCCAGTCAGCCTATGAGAAAGCAAAGTGAGAGAATAACCATATTGTAGATAGGGGCTAGAGAGGGAGGGAGAGAGGTTAGAAATGGAGGGAGGAGAGAGGGAGGAAGGAGGGAGGAGAGAGGTTAGAAATGGAGGGAGGAAGGAGGGAGGGAGGAAGGAGGGAGGGAGGGAGGAGAGGTTAGAAATAGAGGGAGGAGAGGGGAAGGAGGGAGGGAGAAAGGAGGGAGGGAGGGAGGAGAGGTTAGAAATGGAGGGAGGAGAGGGGAAGGAGGGAGGGAGGAGAGGTTAGAAATGGAGGGAAAGCCTCAAGTCTTTCTTTGGCTTTTATTTGTCCCTCCCCCAGTCTTCCCCTCCCTCCCTCCCTCCCTCGTGTTCTTTTACCTGAGAAGCTAAGGTTTGTCCTTGACTTGGAAGTACTAAACGGCAGTGTTTTCGTGTGTGTTTCTGTGTGTGTGTCGCCCTGGGTATTGTAAAAAGAGCCTTGTGAAACATTCAAACTAAATTCAAGACACAGACAGAAGTATAGACAAAAAAACAGATCAGATATAAACACATTGCCTAGAACAGACACACAGCATCTAAATATCACCCCTATCGTTCAGTGTCCAGAGAGCAGACACACAGCATCTAAATATCACCCCTATCGTTCAGTGTCCAGAGAGCAGACACACAGCATCTAAATATCACCCCTATCGTTCAGTGTCCAGAGAGCAGACACACAGCATCTAAATATCACCCCTATCGTTCAGTGTCCAGAGAGCAGACACACAGCATCTAAATATCACCCCTATCGTTCAGTGTCCAGAGAGCAGACACACAGCATCTAAATATCACCCCTATCGTTCAGTGTCCAGAGAGCAGACACACAGAATCTAAATATCACCCCTATCGTTCAGTGTCCAGAGAGCAGACACACAGAATCTAAATATCACCCCTATCGTTCAGTGTCCAGAGAGCAGACACACAGAATCTAAATATCACCCCTATCGTTCAGTGTCCAGAGGGTACGCACACGCACGTACACACTGCACCGACCAGGCCCTAGAGACAGTCCTGGAGTCAATTCATTTTTCCCACATCCGAGTGCAATTATTCTGTGTGTAGCCACTGTTTCAGGACTAGCATGTACATGATTACCCAGAGGACTGAGATCTCTCTCACACACACACACACACACACACACACACACACACACACACACACACAACCCCCCTTAACACTGCATCCCCTAATACGGAAGAGAAAAGTGCTGACAAGAAAAGTCAAGCCTGGCTGAGGGAGAGATCAATACACACACACACACACACACACACACTCAATAGAGGGAAATGTTTATTCCCGATAAGAGATATTGAATTAAGACATTTTAGAACCAATCCATAGTACTGTTATAGGCTCTACCTCTCCTACAGTATATAACCATTGAAATTACGAGTAACCAATGAGAGAGAGAGAGAAACGAGAGAGAGAAACGAGAGAGAGAAACGAGAGAGCAGGAGATAGAAAGTTGGAGAGAGACAGACTTTTCTAAAGTTATAAAAAGCAAAGAGGAACAAGACTTCCTCAATGTCTTTGATGGACAGATCTCCATGTAAACACTGGCCGTGGACCAATGAGAGGGCAGGAAGTTGGACTGAAGACCTAAACACTTCACAGGACTGCCAGAGAGAGAGGGGGAGGGAAGGAGGGTTGTGGAGTGACCTTCGGAGAGGAAGAAAGAGATAGAGTTGTCAGTCTCAATATGAAACGGTACAGAGAGAAAAGTAGGCAGGGGATACTCCCCACACCCACGCACTGAATAACAGTCATTCTAATCACATCATTATTATACAAATGAAGAGAGGTACAGCAGGAAGAGAATGGGAGAGAAAGAGGGGGGTGAGAGAGGGAGAGAGAAAGAGGGTGAGAGAAAGTGTTCGGTTGCCGGGGAGATGGAACAAGGGAGGCAGAGAGAGAGAGAGAGAGATATTGGCCACTCAGGATGACAAATTGTTTGACGCCACAGAAAACAGAGGACGTGTGCAGATTCTACAACAGTGCACAGGGACTGGGGATCTCTGTGTGTGTGTGTGTGTGTGTGTGTGTGTGTGTGTGTGTGTGTTTATATATACAGCTCTGGAAAAAATGATCAGTTTCTCTGGTTTTACTATTTATAGGTATGTGTTTAAAATTAACAATACTAATGTTTTAACTTAGGAAGAGTTCAGAAATCAGTATTTGGTGGAATAACCCTGATTGTCAACCACAGCTTTCATGCGTCTTGGCATGCAGCTCTCCACCAGTCTTTCACACTGATGTTGGGTGAATTTATGCCACTCCTGGCGCAAAAATTTAAGCAGCTCGGCTTTGTTTGATGGCTTGTGACAATCCATCTTCCTCTTGATCCCATTCCAGAGGTTTTCAATGGGGTTCAGGTCTGGAGATCGGGCTGGCCATGACAGGGTCTTGATCTGGTGGTCCTCTATCCACACCTTGATTGACCTGGCTGTGTGGCATGGAGCATTGTCCTGCTGGAAAAACCAATCCTCAGAGTTGGGGAACATTGTCAGAGGAGAAGGAAGCAAGTTTTCTTCCAGGACAACCTTGTACGTGGCTTGATTCATGAGTCCTTCACAAAGACACATCTTCCCGATTCCAGCTTTACTGAAGCACCCCGAGATCATCCCCCATCCTCCACCATATGTCACAGTGGGTGCGAGACACTGTGGCTTGTAGGGAGAGACAGGCCTCTCCAGGTCTCCGTCTAACCATTAGACGACCAGGTGTTGGGCAAAGCTGAAAACTGGACTCATCAGAGAAGATGACCTTACTCCAGTCCTCTACGGTCCAATCCTTATGGTCTGTTGCAAACATCAGCCTGGCTCTTCTTTGCTTCTCATTGATGAAGGGCTTTTTTCTAGCTTTGCACGACTTCAGCCCAGCCCCTAGGAGCCTGTTTTGAACCGTCCTCGCCGTGCACTTCACCCCAGCTGCCGTTTGCCATTCTTTTTGTAGGTCACTTGATGTCATCCTACGGTTGTTGAGTGACATTGGAATGAGTTGGCGGTCATCCCGGTCAGTGGATAGTGGTTTTCTCCCCCTGCCGGTCTGTAGCTTTGTTGTCCCCAATGTCTGCTGCTTGACCTTGTTCTCATGAACCGCCATCTTTAAAATTTTAAGGATAGACGCAACCTGGCACTCACTGTATCCCTCTGCCAGTAAAGCCAGAATTTAACCCTTCTTTTCCTCACTCAAAACTTTCCTTTTCAACTCTTTTGGCATGGTCAATAGTTATTTTTTTATTCCAATTACATTTGAGGTACTACTAGCAGTGTTTTTGCCATCCAGCTGGTTCAGGTGATCACCTAATCAGTACCTCATTCAGTACAACGAGGTGTAGACATATACAGTATACGTGTGTGTGTGTGCGCGCTTGACCACAAAGGAAAGGAGACAAGGAGAGGAAACATCACAGTCACCTTCTAAATTACCAGAGCCTTCATATTGAATAAAATGCAGCTATATTGTTCTCCTCCAATAGTCATGGTCCTGTCTGCTGAATACCTACTGTATCACTACCTTGTTACTCCTCTCTCTCACAGATGGCATAATGTTCCTGTTTTATCTGCTGCAGTGGATTCCCTGATAGAATTATACATTTTTCATCTGTTGTCTACCATTCCTCATAGTGCTGCTCCCAGGCTGGGGGGATGACAGAGAGGAAGGAAGGAAGGAAGAAAGGAAGAATGAGAGGAAAGTGAGGGAGATGTGTGTTTGATCCTAGTTTAGCCACCATTTGTGGATGTTGCTAAAACCTCAAGACAAGTGACTGTTGAAGTAAGGAATTGGTTAACCTTAAGAGATTTGAGAAAGTGAATTCCATATGATGTCCCAACCTGTTGTACCTTAAACCTAGACTCTACCAGTGGGTACTGTAGTCAGTGTAGTTCCATGAGATGTTCTGATGGGAAGTCATACGATGGGAAAGTCCATTAAAGTCTACAGTTTCTCCTGTCTCCCCAGGGCATCTCTCCATGGTTCATTCCTCCAGTAAAACTCTGAGCTGCTTGTTTTGGCCACGCTTTATCCCAGTCTTCTATCCCACTCACCTGGCATTTCCATTCCCATCAACGACCTCGGACACACTGGAAAAGACACACATCTGTAGATTCACTCCTGGAGAAAGGGGAGAGGGCTGGAAAATCCTTATTATATCCCCTTATTGATGGATTGGACGGATTTTGTCAGAGAGAGGAAAGGTCTGAGAATAGCGCAGGTGCTAAAGATGGCGGCCCCATGCACTTACCACAAATTTCTCGTATTATGTCTGCCGTATTATACATCGTTCTCAGCTACTCTTTTCTTGTCATTAGCAGAGAACACATTATCCCTACTTTAGCTTCAAGACGCGAGCAACTTGACAACCAAAAAAGTATATTGTGCTGATTTATTGGCACATTGAACCATACCGCGCGCCTTAGTTTCAAAACTCAGTGGATAGTGCTAAAACAATGACGTCATATCTGAACTGTGGCATCTTGCTACACGTTCGCCATTGGCCCTCTGTTGAGCTAACGCACACACGCACACACGCACGCACACACACAGACACACACACACACGCAGAGGTCAAAGGAAAAGTTAGTTATATCTTACATTTGTTTAACCAGGTAGGTTTAACAGAACAATATGTGTTGCCAGTTCTAGACAGTAGAACAGTATCTAAAGAGAGGTTAAGGCTTTAGAAACACGCGCACACACACACACACACACACACACCAACTAGCCCTCATTAGCTTTGCCTAATTAGCTCTGCTGATCAGCCCTGGGTGTTTAGCGAGGCTGGTGCGAGGCAGCTCATCGCCGTGGACGACCATAAAAGGAACGCCAAGGCAACCGAACGCCGCTTTATTCAGTTGACTTCTTTCCAACCGCTTCCAGAGTGTTTTAACCACAACCACACAAACAATCAATCCACCATAGTTTGGCTCCAATGAATCTATTCTCCATACAGTACATGAGAACACACAGTGAGTGTGTTCGGTTCTACTCCCAGTATGAATCACCATGTCCTTCACTGGGCCGCATGGGTTCTAAGACCAGGAAGAGCTTGAAGTATACAAAACATAGAGCAGAGCTCCAGCACCAGAAACCTTACAGACCGATCCAGCCATGTCGATAACTCCAATGGGAGTCATTCACGTTCCTCATCCTGTCTGTCTGTCTGTCTGTCTGTCAGTTTAAAGGTTTATGACACAAGCATGCGCATACACAGGTTTGTACACTAAAAAATACATCCTCTCCCTGCAAGCCTTCCTCAGACCAACGGACAGCAATTACTGTAGATGTTGGAGTGAGAGAATAGAGGGGATAGCTCGGCTGTCACTGCTAGAGACCATTTCCATTCAGACATGCCTCTACCCACCACCCACTCTAACAAATAAACGGGCACATACACACGCACCCTCCACATTAATTCTTCAGGTCTAATAACACTAACAAATGGGACTACATTCAGCAGAGTAACAGCATGGCTTAATGTTCTGGTATATTAACATTATTTCACACGCACCCAGAAGTCTATTAAACTAATGTGTTGCTCTATCGGTGTCTGAAACCATCTGTGAGTCTGCCTACACACTGTTTCTGTAATCACTACACTAATACATGGATAAACTAATTAGCAGAGGATCCACGGTACTGTCAGAGGATCCACGGTACTGTCAGAGGATCCACGGTACTGTCAGAGGATCCACGGTACTGTCAGAGGATCCACGGTACTGTCTGGGTGGGATGACTGGCGTGGGCTGGGGCAGAACATGCTAGTGAGATAACGCCACACACACACACACACACACACAAACAATCACATGGGGTAGGATTAAGACATGCGGATACGACACACACACACACACACCCTACTGTGACCCACAGGGCATGATTAAGAAAGCTCTGACTTCAGCTGATTGAGTTTAACTTCAGCCCTGCATTCCCTCCTTCATTCATTCTTTCTCTCCCTCCATTGTCTGGCTAACACCCATAATTCCTCTCTCTTTGTTACTATTGTTAGGATCATATTATACATTTATATAATATATATATATTTCTGTAATTTAGCAGACCCTCGTATCCAGAGTGACGTTTTGGAAGATGGGCAGGGACTCTGCTGTCCTTGGTTCAGGGGGGAGATGGTTCCACCATTGGGGTTCCAGGACAGAGAAGACCTTGGACTGGGCTGAGAGGGAGCTGCTCTCCAGTAGGGTTAGGAGGGTCAAGAGACCTGAGGTGGCTGTCACACACAAAGTAGGCCACTGGGAAGACAGATGGCC
This sequence comes from Thymallus thymallus, assembly GCA_023634145.1. Lineage (NCBI taxonomy): Eukaryota > Metazoa > Chordata > Actinopteri > Salmoniformes > Salmonidae > Thymallus > Thymallus thymallus. The sequence goes on from CM042405.1 coordinate 37,662,926, forward strand.
CCAGCTAGCAGAAAGACACCACAACAGATAAAGACAACAATTTAAGTTAGCTATATGTGGTTCAAATGCTGGGTTCATGTGCTCTTTGAAGAATCAGAAATACAATGAAAATAAAAAAATACAGGTATTTCTGAGATGGCATGTTTGAGTTTGATATGTTTGAGAGGCTCTATTCAGTCTGTAATATACTGAGGCAGACATTCAGTCTGTAATATACTGAGGCAGACATTCAGTCTGTAATATACTGAGGCAGACATTCAGTCTGTAATATACTGAGGCAGACATTCAGTCTGTAATATACTGAACTGTGTTTGTGTGTCTGTTATTCATTCAGTAATATCCAACACACACACCATTAAATAGAGGTGCTGCTCCCTAGAGTCCACACACACTTCAGGGTGTACCCTACCTCTCACCATTAAATAGAGGTGCTGCTCCCTAGAGTCCAAACACACTTCAGGGTGTACCCTACCTCTCACCATTAAATAGAGGTGCTGCTCCCTAGAGTCCAAACACACTTCAGGGTGTACCCTACCTCTCACCATTAAATAGAGGTGCTGCTCCCTAGAGTCCAAACACTCAAACAAAGCACACTATACTGTTTCTTCATGAAATAACAGAGGGGGAGAGAGAGAGAGAGAGAGAGAGAGAGAGAGAGAGAGAGAGAGAGAGAGAGAGAGAGAGAGAGAGAGAGAGAGAGAGAGAGAGAGAGAGAGAGAGAGAGAGAGGAAAAATGAAAAGGAGGATTGAACTGAGAAATGAGGATAGAAAAAAGATGAGGATAGGAACAGAGAGGAGGATAGGAACAGAGAGGAGGATAGGAACAGAGAGGAGGATAGGAACAGAGAGGAGGATAGGAACAGAGAGGAGGATAGGAACAGAGAGGAGGAGACAAAAAATGAGTGAAGAGGGTAGCTCATTAATTATGATACTAACCTGACAAAACCATATGTGATTCCATGTTATTTCATAGTGTTGATGTCTTCACTGTTATTCTACAATGTAGAAAATAGTAGAAATAAAGAAAAAGCCTGGAATGAGTGGGTGTGTCCAAACGTTTGACTGGTCCTGTCATGTCAGTACATACACACAACAAGTAGGTCACATGGGGGAGAGGCGTTGTGCCGTGAGATGTTGCTTTATTTGGTTTTTTAAACCAGGTTTGCTGTTCACTTCTGCTATATGAGATGGAAGGGAGTTCCATGCACTCATTGCTCTGTATAATACTGTATGTTTCCTGGAATTTGTTCTGGACCTGAGGACTGTGAAAAGACCCCTGGTGGCATGTCTGGTGGGGTAATTGTGAAAAGACCCCTGGTGGCATGTCTGGTGGGGTAATTGTGAAAAGACCCCTGGTGGCATATCTGGTGGGGTAATTGTGAAAAGACCCCTGGTGGCATATCTGGTGGGGTAATTGTGCGTGTCATTATTGTGTGTAAATTGATTATGCAAACAACACATTAAAGTTTCTTATAAAAACAAGAACATATTTAATTTTTAATTTGATTTAACCTTTATTTAACTAGGCAAGTCAGTTTAGAACAAAATTATTATTTACAATGACAGCCTACCCCGGCGAAACCCGGACGACGCTGGGCCAATCGTGCGCTGCCCTATGGGACTCCCTATCATGGCCGGATGTGATACAGCCTGGAGATGCAATCAGTCTCTCCTCAACTCTTAGCAAAGAGACTGGCATGCATAGTATTTATATCAGCCCTCTGATTACAATGAAGAGCAAGACGTGCCGCTCTGTTCTGGGCCAGCTGCAGCTAAACTAGGTCTGTCTTTGCAGCACTGTATGGCTAGAGCATTTTGTAACGTTACAGCCTTATTCTAAAATGTATTCAATTGTTAGTTTTTTCTCAAACTACAAATAAAACCCCATAATGACAAAGCAAAAACTGGTTTTCAGAAAGTTTTGCAAATGTATAAAAAATAAAAAAACGGAAATAGCAAATTTCCATAAGTATTCAGACCCTTTACTTTGTTGAAGCACCTTTGGCAGCGATTACAGTCGTCTTGGGTATGACGCTACAAGCTTGGAACACCTGTATTTGTGGAGTTTCTCCTATTCTTCTCTGCAGATCCTCTCAAGCTCTGTCAGCTTGATCGGGTTCAAGTCCGGGCTCTGGCTGGACCACTCAAGGACATTCAGAGCCTTGTCCCAAAGCCATTCTTGCGTTGTCTTGGCGTTGTGCATAGGGTCGTTGTCCTGTTGGAAGGTGAACCTTTGCCCCAGTCTGAGGTTCTGAACACTCTGGAGCAGGTTTTCATCAAGGATCTCTCTGTACTTTTCTCTGTTCATCTTTCTCTCAACCCTGACTAGTCACCCAGTCCCTGACGCTGAAAAACATCCCCACAGCACGATGCTGCCACCACCATGCTTCACCATAGGGATGGTGACAGGTTTCCTCCAGACGTGATGCTTGACATTTAGGCCAAAGAGCCTTTTGGAAAACTCCAAGCGGGTTGTCAAGTGCCTTTTACTGAGGAGTGGCTTCAGTCTGGCCACTTCACGGATTGGTAGAGTGCTGCAGAGATGGTTGTCCTTCTGGAAGGTTCTCCAATCTCCACAGTGGAACTCTGGAGCTCTGTCAGAGTGACCATTGGTTCTTGGTCACCTCCCCTGATTGCTCAGTTTGGCTGTAGGAAGAGTCTTGGTGGTTCCAAACTTCTTCCATTTAAGAATGATGGAGGCCACTGTGTTCTTAGGAACTTCAATGCTGCAGACATTTTTTTGATACCCTTCCCCAGATATGTGCCTCGACACAATCCTGTCTCAGAGCTCTACGGACAATTCCTTCGACCTCACGGCTTGATTTTGCTCTGACATGCACTGTGAACTGTGGGACCTTAGATAGACAGGTGTGTGCCTTTCCAAACCATGTCCAATCAATTGAATTTACCACAGGTGGACTCCAATCAAGTTGTAGAAACATCTCAAGGATGATCAATGGAAACAGGATGCACCTGAGCTCAATTTCGAGTCTCATAGCAAAGGGTCTGAATACTTATGTAAATATGGTATCAGTTTTTTATATTTAATACATTTGCAAAAATTTATAAAAACCAGTTTTCGCTTTGTCATTATGGGGTATTGTGTGTAGATTGATGAGAAAAAAATAATATTTAATCAATTTTAGAATAAGGCTGTAACATTTGGAAAACATCAAGGGGTCTGAATACTTTCCGAATGCACTGTATGTGTTTTGAACATGTCAGTTTACAGGTAACACTGTAATTCAGTCTCCTCAACTTGTTCAACAGACACACCATTCATTACCAGATTCAGCTGAGGTCTAGAACTTAGGGAATGATTTGTACCAAATACAATGCTCTTAGTTTTAGAGATGTTCAGGACCAGTTTATTACTGGCCATCCATTCCAGAACAGACTGCAACTCTTTGTTAAGGGTTTCAGTGACTTAATTAGCTGTAGTTGCTGATGTGTATATGGTTGAATCATCAGCATACATGGACACATATGCTTTGTTTAATGCCAGTGGAAAAATAGAAAAGAGTGGAGGCCCTAGAGAGCTGCCCTGCGGTACACCACACTATACATGTTTGACATTAGAGACGCTTCCATTAAAGAAAATATTAGAGAGATCGCTCTGACTCCATGATATGGCAGAGGTTGAAAAGCCATAACACATACGTTTTCTCACCAACAGGTAATGGTCAATAATATTAAAGACTGCACTGAAATTTGTTATTTTTTTATTTAACCAGGCAAGTCAGTTAAGAACAAATTCTTATTTACAATGACGGCCTACCGGGGATCAGTGGGTTAACTGCCTTGTTCAGGGGCAGAACAACAGATTATTTACCTTGTCAGCTCGGGGAATCCAGCAACCCTAACCACTAGGCTACCTGCCAGTTCAGCTCCCACAATGTTCTTATTATGAATTTCCTTCAACCAATCATCAGTCATTTGTGTCAGGTCAGTACATGTTGAGTGCACTTCTCTATAAGCATGCTTAAAGTCTGTTGAAAGTATGTTGTTAAATTGTAAATTGTCATTATTGATCGATAACAATAATTTTTCCACCTCTCCCACACAAACTTAACTAAATTCAATGAATACGATGGCTCACTGTTCGTTGATGGCATATCCTGCCTAAGTTTCCCCACCTTGCCAATTAAGTCATCATTACAATAATTGGCAACATCAAATGGTTTTGTGATGAATAAGCCATCTAATCCGATGAAAGATGGAGTTGAATTTGTCTTTCTGCCCATAGTTTCATTTAAAGTTCTCCAAAGTGTTTTCCCATCATTCTTTATATCATTGATCTTGGCTTCAAAATACATTTTCTTCTTCTTTTTGTTGAGTTTAGTCACATAATTGTCTATTTGGAAATAACCACTATATTGTGATCACTGCATCCAATTGATACGTATACAGTTTTAGAAGAAGGTTCTACAGTTTTAGTACAAATATGATCAATACATTGTGAATGATCTTGTTCCTGTAGTATTGGTAAACACCCTGATAGGTTGATTAATAACCTGAACCAGATTACAGGCACTGGTTACAGTGACAAGCTACCTCTTAAGTGGACAGCTTGATGAAAACCAGTCAATATTCAGGTCCCCAAGAAAGTAGATGTCTCTGTTTATGTCATGTACACTATCAAGCATTTCACACATATTATTTAGATACTGTTTATAGCAACTCCTCAAAAGAAAAGGCTTTAGATGTGCTGAGTGAACCTGCAACCACAACCCTTCAATAACACTTGACATAAGATCTTCTCTGAGCATTACAGAGATATGGCTCTGAATATATACAGCAACTCCTCCCCCATAAGCATTCCCGTCTCTTCTATGGATGTTGTATCCTTGTATTGCTACTTCTGTATTATCAAAGGAATTATCTAAGTCTCAGAAATTGCTAATATTAATGTTAGCAAGTTATTGATTTCAGGAACCTTATTTCTAAGGCTACATATATTAATAGGCTATATTCATTCCTTTCCAGGGTAGCTTATCAGAGAAAGACATAACATGGAAAAGGATGGTGGTGAAAGAGTATCTCTCTCTACTCTTCTCTATCCTACCTCATCCCTTTCTCTCTGCCTCTATCACTCCAGAGAGGGAGAGTAAGAGTTAAATATATTTACACAGAGAGAAAGGAAGAGAGAGTGAGGAGGAGAGTGATGGAGGGATAGAGGTAGACAGTGACATACAGTATATAGAAAGTGGGAGTTGAGGTGTTGAGAGGAGAGGCTATGTCGTTCACTGGGTTACATGCTGGCCGTTGTGTGTGTGTGTGTGTGTGTGTGTGTGTGTGTGTGTGTGTGTAAAATGATTCCCAGTCCAGTGGGAGGTGAAGCAACATAACAATAAGGAAGTTCAATAAAACATTACAGATATAATCTGTCCCTGCTTATTGAGCACAGACACACCAACAAGCCCTCACAGTCTCATTTCAGAATCCGACATTTGTCCATAAACATCACATTTCGTTAAGGTTAAGTTTGGGACAGTGTAAAAAAAAATAAATATATATATATATATATATAAATCAATAAAATAGAACTGGGATCGAACACACAACCCATCCCTGCTGCCAACACCCTAGCAAACCACCTTGATGGTGATAGCCTGGGCTGACATCAAATTTCTTGAGCAATCTGTCTGGACACACACAGAGATTTTTCTGCCATTCAAATCCTTGGGCAGACCGCCTACACGTTTTTTTGGGGTCGCCCAGGTTTCAATTCATCCCAAAGGTGTTTGATAGGGTTGAGGTCAGGGCTCTGTGTAGGCTAGTCAAGTTCTTCGACACCGATCTCGACAAACCATTTCTGTATGGACCTGGCTTTGTGCACAGGGGCATTGTCATGCTGAAACAGGAAAGGGAAGCACAGAATTATCTAGAATGTCATTATATGCTGTAACATTAAGATCTCCCTTCACTGGAACTAAGGGGCCTAGCCCGAACCAAGAAAGCCACAGACCATTATTTCTCCTCCACCAAACTTTACAGTTAGCACTATGCAATCTGGAACTTTGGAACTTAGAAGTTAGTGATGCAACCGATGACAGACTATTTTTTACGTGCTACGCACTTCAGCCCTCGCCGGTCCCGTTCTGTGAGTTTGTGTGGCCTACCACGTTTACACTTCACAATAATAGCACTTTAGCAGGGGAGAAATTTGACGAACTGACTTTTTGGAACGGTGGCATCCTTTGATGGTGCCACGTTGAAAGTCACTGAGCTCTTCAGTAAGACCATTCTACTGCCAATGTTTGTCTATGGAGATTGCATGGCGGTGTGTTCGATTTTGTACACCTGTCAGCAATGGGTATGGCTGAAATAGCCGAATCCACTAATTTCGAAGGACTGTCCACATACTTTTGTACATAGTGTATTTATTTTTGTTATACTATAAACTGTGAGAACTAAATAAAAGCGAGACAGTCAAAGAGAATTTAAAGTTGAAAACATTGAATTAATCAGTATTGATTTTGTTATTATATTTGAGCAAAATAACACCATTGTAGAATTGCAGTTAATCAACTTTAAAACTGCAAAAAAATATCTTTGCGCCTTTGAGAAATGCAGGAAAATTGGCTTAAAAATGCATCTACACCACCAATATGGGGGCCTCTAAAATTCAGCCCTGTAAACTGTCCGACTGCACCCACTGCCACGACCCCTGTCACGACCCCTGTCACGACCCCTGTCACACCCACCACCTCCTTTATGATCCACACCCCTTGTGAAGGTATATAACAATGAAGATCAGTAGTATATGGGGAGAACGAGGTAGTTTTAATAAGATGAAGAATGTTTAACTAGCACACACACACACACACACACACACACCAAATAAGGCTCTCTGCAACTGAGTGGAATCTTAATGGCGCATTTTACAGCTTAAACCTACTAACCACTCACCAGAGCCTTCTACCTACCACCCACCCACACACCCACCCACACACAGCTCACATAATGTAGAACATTCCAAACACATGGTACCGAATCATATCTCAAAACATGTTTTCTTAGTCTTCCTTCCCTCTTGCCCCCATCCGCCTTTACATTATTCATCTACTCTACCCATTCCAGCAGGAGAGAGAGAGAGAGAGAGAGAGAGAGAGAGAGAGAGAGAGAGAGAGACAGAGAGAGAGAGAGAGACAGAGAGAGAGAGAGAGACAGAGAGAGAGAGAGAGAGACAGAGAGAGAGAGAGAGACAGAGAGAGAGAGACAGAGAGAGAGAGAGAGAGACAGAGAGAGAGAGAGAGAGAGACAGAGAGAGAGAGAGAGAGACAGAGAGAGAGAGAGAGACAGAGAGAGAGAGAGAGGGCTCATACCTGTGAACACAGTGCCCCCTGTTAGTGGCATAGAGAATGACAGGCTACATTCAAATACATACAGGTACAGTATAAAGCTACGTGAAAGTATAGTATGCTGCAGTGTGTTGCATATGTCTGGTGTGGAAACCACAGGGATATAGGTTACTAGTACAAGACATACTACAGTGTGTGTGTGTGTGTGGGTGTGTGTGTGTGTACCATTTCCTCTCCCACAGGAAGTCACTGTGGAACAATGTATATGGCCTTGGGCCCGATGTGAGTGTGAACTATGACCTGCGTCGCTCAGCTCTCTGAAGGATTTCAGTGTCACTTCATTGAGAGGATTGAAGGTCAGTTAATGACCATGGACATAAGCATTGGCTACAGCTACATAATAACATTATAGTGTATTGTATTCATGTTATATTCAGCTGCTATCAGGTAAAGTTCCCGTCTCTATACCGAGGTGGAAACTCAACCTGCGGTCCAGGGGCCAGTACTGGTCCCCAGGATGATGCTGAGCGGTCCCTCAGATGGTCAGAAGCCTGACACTCATTTAATTAGATCTAAAGTGTTAGTTTTAATATAAACCAAGGAGGAAGGACCATAGCTTGCCTGTTCCTTGTTCAGAAAACACCATGCCAGTCCACGGTCTATAAAAGGTTGAGAAACACTGCCACGGAATACTGGACATCCCATAATAAACTAGGGAATACTGGACATCCCATAATAAACTAGGGAATACTGGACATCCCATAATAAACTAGGGAATACTGGACATCCCATAATAAACTACGTAATACTGGACATCCCATAATAAACTAGGGAATACTGGACATCCCATAATAAACTACGTAATACTGGACATCCCATAATAAACTAGGGAATACTGGACATCCCATAATAAACTACGTAATACTGGACATCCCATAATAAACTAGGGAATACTGGACATCCCATAATAAACTACGTAATACTGGACATCCCATAATAAACTAATGAGAATTAGTGGTAATTGTAGGAAACATTGTAGTATTCCATCCAACAGCAATCATTCCCAGGTGCTGTGGTTGTCTCCCACTGTCAACTCAACATTCCCATAATGGGATTATCAGGAATACTGTGTGTGGTGTATGTCTATACCAGTATATGATTTTGGTGGTCTGCCGTATGGCCATTGACCTCTGTGACCTCAAGGGTAATTATGTGTGTGTGATTGTTTTTACGCTCTGCCGGCACTGGCCCTCCCTCAGGCAGCCACACCCACACACAATATTATTACTGAATGACCAAAGGCAATACTCTGCCTGGGGGAAAGGAGAGATGAAAGAAGGGACAAGTGAAAGAGGAAGGGAGTGATGAGGAGGAGTGTCTCAGACCTGATGCCAACATATGTCACACGTATGTTCAAAGGGCAAAAGGCCAGACGCCACACACACGTCTGAGCGGGTGGTCTCTCACTCTCTCCCGCACTCTCCAGCTCTCTTTTTCTCCCGGGGTAGATGGATACAGACCTGCCATTTTCTGTCTGCCGCGTCATCTCTCGCTCTCCTGCTTCTCTCCATCCATCTCTGGTTCACCCTCACCAAGTATGAGATATCAGTTATTGACCAAAACTAAACTAACATCCAGTCAGCATATCATAGGGTACTTTATTCAGTTATTCTTCAGAAACTAATAGAACCCAAGCAAGTCCAATAAGAGCTGAAACATTCCAACAGTAACAGAACCTTACAGAATAATCTATTCTAACTGTGCTCATGAATGCATGAGGTGTTTCAATAACTCTCACACATACAGTCTCTCCCTTTCTCCAGGGTGATAACCAACCCCCACTCCGCAACTTTAATTAAACAAGTCAATGCTTCTCTCTCTATCCATCTTGCTCTCTCCATCGCTCTTTCCCTCCGTCGGAATGTTACAGAGGTCCCATCGGATCATTCCTGTTTAAATCAAGATTTTCCTGTTTTCTCATCTCCACACACAACTTTTTCTATCCCATCCTAATTGGGAATCCCTCCTCCACACCAGTCGAGGCAGAGGATAATTTTGACTTAATAAGGAATACATGAATAACATTACAGTGAATCCCACATCCCACTCGTCCCATGGGAGAGCCAGGTGATCCCAGACTGTATGTGTGAATCCTGTCTGATATTAACTATTAGTTTGGGGAAGAGACTTCACTAAGTGGAGGAACAGCCAAAAGTCATTTGTAATGGAGATTCTACCTTCCTTCCATGTTGCCTCAGTTCGTTCTGTCTGTCTGTCTGTTCTACTTTGTGCATGACACAAGTAATTCTTCCAACAATTGTTTACAGACAGATTATTTCACTTATAATTCACTATATCACAATTCCAGTGGGTCAGAAGTTTACATACACTACGTTGACTGTGCTTTTAAACAGCTTGGAAAATTCCAGAAAATTATGTCATGGCTTTAGAAGCTTCTGATAGGCTAATTGACATTATTTGAGTCAATTGGAGGTGTACCTGTGGATGTATTTCAAGGCCTACCTTCAAACTCAGTGCCTCTTTGCTCGACATCATGGGAAAATCAAAAGAAATAAGCCAAGACCTCAGAAAAAAAATTGTAGACCTCCACAAGTCTGGTTTATCCTTGGGAGCAATTTCCAAACGCCTGAAGGTACCACGTTCATCTGTACAAACAATAGTACGCAAGTATAAACACCATGGGATCACGCAGCCGTCATACCGCTCAGGAAGGAGACGCGTTCTGTTTCCTAGAGATTAACGTACTTTGGTGCGAAAAGTGCAAATCAATCCCAGAACAACAGCAAAGTACCTTGTGAAGATGCTGGAGGAAACAGGTACAAAGGTATCTATATCCACAGTAAAACGAGTCCTATATCGACATAACCTGAAAGGCCGCTCAGCAAGGAAGAAGCCACTGCTCCAAAACCGCCTTAAAAAAGCCAGACTATGGTTTGCAACTTCACATGGGGACAAAGATTATACATTTTGGAGAAATGTCCTCTGGTCTGATGATACAAAAATAGAACTGTTTGGCCATAATGACCATCGTTATGTTTGGAGGAAAAAGGGGGAGGCTTGCAAGCCGAAGAACACCATCCCAACCAGGAAGCACAGGGGTGGCAGCATCATGTTGTGGGGGTGCTTTGCTGCAGGAGGGACTGGTGCACTTCACAAAATAGATGGCATCATGAGGAAGGAAAATTATGTGGATATATTGAAGCAACATCTCAAGACATCAGTCAGGAAGTTAAAGCTTGGTAGCAAATGGGTCTTCCAAATGGACAATGACCCCAAACATACTTCCAAAGTTGTGGCAAAATGGCTTAAGGACAACAAAGTCAAGGTATTGGAGTGGCCATCACAAAGCCCTGACCTCAAACCTATAGAAAATGATGGGCAGAACTGAAAAAGTGTGTGCGAAGATGGAGGCCTACAAACCTGAGTCAGTTACACCAGTTCTGTCAGGAGGAATGGGCTAAAATTGTGGGAAGCTTGTGGAAGGCTACCTGAAACGTTTGACCCAAGTTAAACAATTTAAAGGCAATGCTACCAAATACTAATTGAGTGTATGTAAACTTCTGACCCACTGGGAATGTGATGAAAGAAATAAAAGCTGAAATAAATCATTCTCTCTACTATTATTCTGACATTTCACATTCTTAAAATAAAGTGGTGATCCTAACTGACCTAAGACAGGGAATTTTTACTAGGATTTTACTGAGTTTAAATGTATTTGGTTAAGGTGTATGTAAACTTCCGACTTCAACTGTAGATGTGGGGTTCCACAGAAGGAATCTCTGTCTCTCTCTGACATGAGTCACTCTGACACACTCGTGTTTATGTTTGCTATTTGAATAGTGACAGTTATCAGAACCAGGTCTTGGTGTTAGATGGTTTATAAGACAGAGAACGGCCCAGAAAGCTAGCGAGCCGTATGATGTAAAACAGCTGTTGCTTTTTATAACAGTTCATCTCACACTCAACCTAATAAAAACACACACACACACACACACAGGTCTGATTATTAGACAGAAACTGCCTAGAGGAGAACATGAGTGGAAAGCCGCTGCAGGTTGAAGACCTGGGAGGAGAGATATCTGGTGTCATGCTGAGAAACACAATGAGATCTTCAGGAACAACACACTTTTACTGTCTACAAACACAGGCTGCAGTGAGAGACGGGGTATTATAGTGTGGGCCCTGCCTCTTCACTGCTCCATCTTGTTTTACATCATTGTGACAACACATCGTTCTGTCTGTCTGTCTGTCTGCCTGCCTGCCTGCCTGTCTGCCTGCCTGCCTGTCTGCCTGCCTGTCTGTCTCTCACACGCACAACCACACATAGCTGCAGTGATCTACCTTGGCCAACAGGCTGAGGGGGTCCATGTCGGGTAGTTCCTGCGTGATGTTGGGGACTTCCTGTTGGAGGTAGAGCTGGAGCATGGAGCTCAGTTGAGACAGACCCTCCATCCTCTCCTCTCCCATATCGCTCAGGTCTGTAAAGGAGAGAGAGGTCAGTGGAGGCACACACACACACAGACACACACACACAGACATGGTCAGTCTTAGTTATTGTTTGGTCCTTGTACTCATATTATTCTATTTCCTGGTAAGTAATCAACATGTAAGTACGAAAATAAAAGCCATTCTATATTTGTTGCTGATAGGAAGACGGATAACGAATCACACAGAGAAAGAAGACTAGAGAGAAGTTTGGTCATTAACTACTACAAATTACACTTGACTTGTTGTTGTTGGGGAGGTAGGCAACACTGGTCTTACAGGTTTCTGTTCAGTGACTTCCCTGCTCCTGGTCTTTTTAATGTTCAAGTCTATTGTCAACTCTACAGTCTGGGATTTAAAAATCAACAAAACTGGTTGTGTGCCACGTCATCGACTGAGCCATCGGGCACCAGATTGCTATAACATACACTGAGTGGACAAAACATTAAGAACACCTTCCTAATACTGAGTTACCCCACCCCCCAGCCTCAAGGGCATGGACTCTACAAGGTGTCGAAAGTGTTCCACAGGGATGCTGGCCCATGTTGACTTCAATGCTTCCAACAGTGGCTGGATGTCCTTTGGGTGGTGGACCATTCTTGATACACACAGGGAAACTGATGAGCATGAAAAACCCAGCAGCGTTGTAGTTCTTGACAGAAACCGGTGCGCCTGGCACCTACCACCATACCGCCTGGCACCTACCACCATACCGCCTGGCACCTACCACCATACCGCCTGGCACCTACCACCATACCGCCTGGCACCTACCACCATACCGCCTGGCACCTACCACCATACCGCCTGGCACCTACCACCATACACAGTTCAAAGGCACTTGCATCTTTTGTCTTGCCCTTTCACCCTCTGAATGACACACATACACAATCCATGTCTCAATTGTCTCAAGGCTTTAACCTGTCTCCTCACCTTAATCTACACTGATTGAAGTGGATTTAACAAGTGACATCAATAGTGATCATGTCTTTCACCTGGATTCACCTGGTCAGTCAGTCATGGAAAGAGCAGGTGTTCATAATGTTTTGTTCACTCTGTATATGATGTGGTTAGCTGATACATAAACATAAAATACCAGTCATTGTAAGACCTAGCAACGTAGTCGGGCATGCCACCATCTTTACCGCAGAAACTGATTGATTGCCTTCTGTGACCAAACTCACCGGTTATTAATACATAGTATTGAAATATTCTGATATTTTTGAAAGCTACTGAAGTGTTCTGAGGCTTGCAGTGCAGCTTACTAACATTGGAGAAATGTTAACGTATGGATATTCGGGGGATAATGCTGTATCATGCTACTGCCTGTAGCAAAAGGACACAACAGATTATGAATGCTGTCACTGGCATAAATAAACAATTGAAGATGAGACTAATTTCACCCAAACGTGTAGATTGGATGGACTAAACCAAGTGGCTGTAGCTGTGAGTGCCAAAAATGGATGCACCAATCCCTGCTTTATCCACACAGGTGGGGGAAGGTTTAAACCATGACCTACAATAGTAATAATTTAGCAAGTTAAAGTATGCAAACCCCTTACCTGAACAGTGAGATATCTAGTGTATTAATTAGCAAACAGCTATAGTGGGTATAGTGTACAATTTATTTGCATACCATTTGCCTCATTTGCATAACAATATTACAAAACCTGATGGATATCAAGGGGATGTAAACCTGATGGATATCAAGGGGATGTAAACCTGATGGATATCAAGGGGATGTAAACCTGATGGATATCAAGGGGATGTAAACCTGATGGATATCAAGGGAATGTAAACCTGATGGATATCAAGGGGATGTAAACCTGATGGATATCAAGGGGATGTAAACCTGATGGATATCAAGGGGATGTAAACCTGATGGATATCAAGGGAATGTAAACCTGATGGATATCAAGGGAATGTAAACCTGATGGATATCAAGGGAATGTAAACCTGATGGATATCAAGGGAATGTAAACCTGATGGATATCAAGGGGATGTAAACCTGATGGATATCAAGGGAATGTAAACCTGATGGATATCAAGGGGATGTAAACCTGATGGATATCAAGGGAATGTAAACCTGATGGATATCAAGGGGATGTAAACCTGATGGATATCAAGGGGATGTAAACCTGATGGATATCAAGGGGATGTAAACCTGATGGATATCAAGGGGATGTAAACCTGATGGATATCAAGGGGATGTAAACCTGATGGATATCAAGGGAATGTAAACCTGATGGATATCAAGGGAATGTAAACCTGATGGATATCAAGGGGATGTAAACCTGATGGATATCAAGGGAATGTAAACCTGATGGATATCAAGGGAATGTAAACCTGATGGATATCAAGGGAATGTAAACCTGATGGATATCAAGGGGATGTAAACCTGATGGATATCAAGGGGTTGTAAACCTGATAGATAAAGGGGTTGTAAACCTGATGGATATCAAGGGGATGTAAACCTGATAGATATCAAGGGAATGTAAACCTGATGGATATCAAGGGGATGTAAACCTGATGGATATCAAGGGGTTGTAAACCTGATAGATAAAGGGGTTGTAAACCTGATGGATATCAAGGGGATGTAAACCTGATGGATATCAAGGGGATGTAAACCTGATGGATATCAAGGGGATGTAAACCTGATAGATATCAAGGGGATGTAAACCTGATAGATATCAAGGGGTTGTAAACCTGATGGATATCAAGGGGTTGTAAACCTGATGGATATCAAGGGGTTGTAAACCTGATGGATATCAAGGGGATGTAAACCTGATAGATATCAAGGGGATGTAAACCTGATGGATATCAAGGGGATGTAAACCTGATGGATATCAAGGGGTTGTAAACCTGATAGATATCAAGGGGATGTAAACCTGATAGATATCAAGGGGATGTAAACCTGATAGATATCAAGGGGATGTAAACCTGATAGATATCAAGGGGATGTAAACCTGATAGATATCAAGGGGATGTAAACCTGATAGATATCAAGGGGATGTAAACCTGATAGATATCAAGGGGATGTAAACCTGATAGATATCAAGGGGATGTAAACCTGATAGATATCAAGGGGATGTAAACCTGATGGATATCAAGGGGATGTAAACCTGATGGATATCAAGGGGATGTAAACCTGATGGATATCAAGGGGATGTAAACCTGATGGATATCAAGGGGATGTAAACCTGATAGATATCAAGGGGATGTAAACCTGATGGATATCAAGGGGATGTAAACCTGATGGATATCAAGGGGATGTAAACCTGATAGATATCAAGGGGATGTAAACCTGATG
The DNA here is from genome assembly GCA_023634145.1 of Thymallus thymallus. Classification (NCBI taxonomy): domain Eukaryota; kingdom Metazoa; phylum Chordata; class Actinopteri; order Salmoniformes; family Salmonidae; genus Thymallus; species Thymallus thymallus. The sequence goes on from CM042405.1 coordinate 37,678,043, forward strand.
GATATCAAGGGGATGTAAACCTGATGGATATCAAGGGGATGTAAACCTGATGGATATCAAGGGGATGTAAACCTGATGGATATCAAGGGGATGTAAACCTGATGGATATCAAGGGGATGTAAACCTGATGGATATCAAGGGGATGTAAACCTGATGGATATCAAGGGGATGTAAACCTGATGGATATCAAGGGGATGTAAACCTGATGGATATCAAGGGGATGTAAACCTGATGGATATCAAGGGGATGTAAACCTGATGGATATCAAGGGGATGTAAACCTGATGGATATCAAGGGGATGTAAACCTGATAGATATCAAGGGGATGTAAACCTGATAGATATCAAGGGGATGTAAACCTGATGGATATCAAGGGGTTGTAAACCTGATGGATATCAAGGGGATGTAAACCTGATAGATATCAAGGGGATGTAAACCTGATAGATATCAAGGGGATGTAAACCTGATAGATATCAAGGGGATGTAAACCTGATGGATATCAAGGGGGTGTAAACCTGATAGATATCAAGGGGATGTAAACCTGATGGATATCAAGGGGATGTAAACCTGATGGATATCAAGGGGTTGTAAACCTGATAGATATCAAGGGGATGTAAACCTGATGGATATCAAGGGGATGTAAACCTGATGGATATCAAGGTGTTGTAAACCTGATAGATATCAAGGGGATGTAAACCTGATGGATATCAAGGGGTTGTAAACCTGGTAGATATCAAGGGGTTGTAAACCTGATGGATATCAAGGGGATGTAAACCTGATAGATATCAAGGGGTTGTAAACCCTTGTTCCGGGGTGTCCATTCCAAACATGCTGTCCTTCCAAATAGAACCAATGTTGAAAACAACTCATCGAACGAAACAGTGAGGCCACAACAGCAGGGAGCATGAAGGACGGCAGCTCTGCAGAGGGGAGTTTGTAAAGCACTAATGTAAGGCCTATTACTCTGACAATACAGACAAGACAGCTGACATCAGCCTGCAACAACCTGAAACAGCCTGCAACAACCTGAAACAGCCTACAGCACTGAACACATTGGCACATGCTGCATCAGCCAGAAATAAACTGAAACCCAAAAAACAGCCTGAAACACTCCAAACGCCCAGCATCTCTGCAGCAGCTGTCTGCCCCAGCCAACCAGCATCTCTGCAGCAGCTGGTCTGCCCCAGCCAACCAGCTTCTCTGCAGCAGCTGGTCTGCCCCAGCCAACCAGCATCTCTGCAGCAGCTGGTCTGCCCCAGCCAACCAGTATCTCTGCAGCAGCCGGTCTGCCCCAGCCAACCAGCATCTCTGCAGCAGCCGGACTGCCCCAGCCAACCAGCATCTCTGCAGCAGCCGGACTGCCCCAGCCAACCAGCATCTCTGCAGCAGCCGGACATCCCCAGCCAATCAGACCAACAGCCCTAATCACAGACAACAGGAAAACAACGCTGCCACTTGAACCATGGCTGACCCCATTTGCTGTACGGTTGTTCCCTCTATTTACCCAAGAAAAATAACTGTCACCATTGCCACATGTTTAATTCATATTAATAACCCTACCCAGAACATGGTGAACTACTAACTACGGGGCTTTCAGGAACTATTCATACCCTGGACTTATTACACATTTTCTTGTCTTACAGCCTGAATTCAAAATAGATTTTTCTCTCCCCAATCTACACACAATACCCCATAATGACTATTACAAATTAGTGAAAACATGTTGTTAGACATTTTTGCAAATTTTATGTAAATTTGATATTTCTGTATTTCATTTTCACCCCTGAGTCATGAGTCAATTTGTGGAAGCACCTTTGGTGGCGATTACAGCTTTGAGTGATCTTTGGTATCATACATACATACATACGTATCTGTATCAGTTTTGAAGATAGACGGGGAGTGGCAGTGAACAGTAATCTTCACAGATCTTTCCACAGATTGTCAATGGGATTCAAGTCTTGGCTTTGGCTGGCCCACTTAAAGACTTTCACATTCTTGTTCTGTAGCCATTCCAGCATTGCTTTGGCTGTATGGTTGGGGTCATTGTCCTGTTGGAACGTAAATCTTCGCCCTCGGTCTAAGGTCGTTTGCACTCTGAAGCAGGTTCTCATCAAGGATTTGCCTGTATTTGGCTCCAGTCATTGTTCCCTCTATCCTTACCAGTCTCTCAGTCCCTGCCACTTTCTGTATATTTCATGAGGAAATGGTGCTCTGATAATAGTCCCATGTTGTGGGAAGCTGCTAGCTAGACAGAGACTGGAAGAGAGCCACAAGTTTTACCCAGACAGACACAACTCAACTACTCCTTCCACCCCTACTACTGCAACGATTGTCTCCATTATGTCTGATACTGACCAAACTATGTCTGAAACGGTGTCTGGTACGGTCTCAACTATGTACAAAGTCCCCAATATGTCCGATACTGTCCCCACTAGGTCCGATACAGTGTTTGATTCTGTCCCCACTTTGTCTGTTATGTCTAACCAACACATAGTCCTGTAGCTGATGTTGTGTGCTTGATCTGAGGCCCGGGGATAACACTGTATATTTCCATAAGGATTATATATTGTTTTGTTGGTTTATGTAATGCCACCGTATGAAAATATATTATCTCTGTAAAATGTGCTGGACTGTTGGGGGAGGGGGTGGGGGACATTTACGTTATGATAATTAATGTTGCTCATGGGATGTAAACAAAAAAAATAAGAGAAAAGCAAAAAAGTATTGAATGTCACTTTTGCCCTTCCGTACACGTGCACACTCACACAGATCGGGGAGAAGGGAGACTTACGTGACTCATGCTCCTCTAAAGAACACAGCTCTGGAGAAGTCTGCGACGGACCTAACTAAAGGGAGGGAGGGAGGGAGGGAGGGAGGGAGAGAGAGAGAGATATATTAGTAGAAGGTAGAAGCGGTGGAAAAACAGAAGATAAGAGGAAGTGGGTAAAAGAGGAAGAGGATTTATTTATCATGAGAACCGTCCAGAAACCAAACAACCATTCTCATCCAGGTCTGTTAACCCGAGTAAAGGGTTGGGCTCAATTCCATCTTCATTTTCTGTGAGGATTTCTCAACTTCTGAAATTAGTTTCAAATCACTTCATGAAATGGCTGGAATGAAAATGGATTAACTAGTCAATTCAGGAATTGAATTGACATTGAACCAATCGATGAGCGAGTCAGGAGAGGCGTACCAATCTAAAGATGATCCTGGCCGCCAGACGGACAGAGTCAGTGGGGATTCTGGGATGGAGGCTGCGGAGACATTTACACTCCCTCTTATGGTCCGACCATGCCTGTTTCTGGAGAGAAAATACATCACGTTATACTCTTTTATTGGTGTTCATATGGATAGAAAAGATAAAACCAACACAGGAACAGGACCGGTACAAACAGGAAACAGAATAGGAACAGGACCGGTACAAACAGGAAACAGAATAGGAACAGGACCGGTACAAACAGGAAACAGAATAGGAACAGGACCGGTACAAACAGGAAACAGAATAGGAACAGGACCGGTACAAACAGGAAACAGAATAGGAACAGGACCGGTACAAACAGAAAACAGAATAGGAACAGGACCGGTACAAACAGAAAACAGAATAGGAACAGGACCGGTACAAACAGGAAACAGAATAGGACCGGTACAAACAGGAAACAGAATAGGACCGGTACAAACAGGAAACAGAATAGGACCGGTACAAACAGGAAACAGAATAGGACCGGTACAAACAGGAAACAGAATAGGACCGGTACAAACAGGAAACAGAATAGGACCGGTACAAACAGGAAACAGAATAGGACCGGTACAAACAGGAAACAGAATAGGACCGGTAAAACAGAAAACAGAATAGGAATAGGACCGGTACAAACAGAAAACAGAAAAGGAATAGGACCGGTACAAACAGAAAAGGAATAGGACCGGTACAAACAGAAAAGGAATAGGACCGGTACAAACAGAATAGGAATAGGACCGGTACAAACAGAAAACAGAAAAGGAATAGGACCGGTACAAACAGAAAAGGAATAGGACCGGTACAAACAGAATAGGAATAGGACCGGTACAAACAGAAAACAGAAAAGGAATAGGACCGGTACAAACAGAATAGGACCGGTACAAACAGGAAACAGAAAAGGAATGGGTTGGGAAGTCAGAGGCGTTTGTTAGTGGGAAATAAAAAGGAACATTTCACATCAGAGAGGAGTGGAGGAGGCTACACTAGGGTTACCCTATCAGTAGAAGGTTACAGTTGATGGTAGGGGCGGCAGGTAGCCTAGCGGTTAGAGAGGCGAACCAGCAACCAGTTGAAGATAGGGGTAGATGAGCGCACACACACACACACACACACACACACACACACACACACCTGTTTCATATGGGTAGCAGCAGCGGGCTGAAGTAGGAACTGGGTCAGTCTCAGATGTTACACCACACACACACCTAGGTCTATTGTTCCCCTACAATAGGGTTATTTCTTTCACATCCATCTTCACTTTCTTTAATGAGTGGAGACGGCAATGGACAAAATGAGAGACAACTTCTGGTTAGGCTACTTACCTGGCAGGTGACATCACAATACCGCGCTACCTTACACTGAGAACATCTCAGGAGGGTTTCATGCCTAAAGAAAGAAAGAAAGAAAGAAAGAAAGATACAGGGAGGGGAGAGAGAGAGAGGGAGAGAGAGAGGGAGAGAGACAACATTAACTCAGTTGATTTGGGGAGTTTCTCTCTGAGGCAGTGCCCCACATACTGTGCCTTTAAAAAGTATGTCACACCTCTTGACTTTTTCCACATTTTGTTGCGGTACAGCCTGAATTTTAAATAGATGGTATACAGTACATACACACAATACCAAGACACCTTTGTTATGGCAAGCCTAAATAAGTTAATAAGTCACATAAGTTTAACATGATGTTTGAATGACTACCTCATCTCTGTTCCCCACACATACAATTATCATCTCTGTTCCCCACACATACAATTATCATCTCTGTTCCCCACACATACAATTATCATCTCTGTTCCCCACACATACAATTATCATCTCTGTTCCCCACACATACAATTATCATCTCTGTTCCCCACACATACAATTATCATCTCTGTTCCCCACACATACAATTATCATCTCTGTTCCCCACACATACAATTATCATCTCTGTTCCCCACACATACAATTATCATCTCTGTTCCCCACACATACAATTACCTGTAAGGTCCCTCAGTCGAGCAGTGAATTTCAAACACATAGGGAGGTTTTCCAATGTCTCGCAAAGAAGGGGAACTATTGGAAATCAATACACCCAGTCACTACAAAGATAAAGGCGTCCTTCCTAAATCAGTTGCCAGAGAGGAAGGAAATCATTCAGGGATTTCACCATGAGCACCATGGTGATTTTTAAAATGGTTTAATGTCTGTGACAGGAGATAACTGAGGATGGATCAACGACATTGTAGTTACTCCACAATACTAACCTATCACAACAGGCCGTGATCGGGAGTCCCACAGGGCGGCGCACAATTGGCCCATGGTCGTCCGGGTTTGGCCGGGGTAGACCGTCATTGTCAATAAGAGTTTGTTCTTAACGGACTTGCCTCGTTAAATAAAAGGTTAAATAAATAAAAATATAATAAAACCTAAATGACAGAGAGAAAAGAAGGAAATCTGTACAGAATAAAATATTACAAAACATGCTTCCTGTTTGCAACAAGACACTAAAGTAATGCTGCCAAAAATGTGGCAAAGAAATTCACTTTTTGTCCTGAATACAGTGTTATGTTTGGGGGAAATCCAACACATCACGGAGTACCTCAGCATAGTGGTGGCTGCAATACTTTTTCCCTGTGTCATTTCACATTATTACACATAACTTAATGTCTGAACTTATTTGTTTTGGAAATATATTTACTGAGAAAAATGGTGACGTGTTCAATATTTATTTCACACAATGTATTAGTGTTGTATTTTTCTTTTTCAATTCTTTTTACAAATGTTAGAATTGTTCTTCCACTTTGACAGAGTATTTTCTTTAGATTGTTGACAAAAACTAACAACTAAATCCATTTGAATCCCACTTTGTAACAACAGAAAGTGGAAAAAGTCAAGCAGTGTGAATACTTTCTGAAGGCTCTATCTCAGATATCCAGATCATGAATCATGCAGTGTGAATACTTTCTGAAGGCTCTATCTCAGATATCCAGATCATGAATCATGCAGTGTGAATACTTTCTGAAGGCTCTATCTCAGATATCCAGATCATGAATCATGCAGTGTGAATACTTTCTGAAGGCTCTATCTCAGATATCCAGATCATGAATCATGCAGTGTGAATACTTTCTGAAGGCTCTATCTCAGATATCCAGATCATGAATCATGCAGTGTGAATACTTTCTGAAGGCTCTATCTCAGATATCCAGATCATGAATCATGCAGTGTGAATACTTTCTGAAGGCTCTATCTCAGATATCCAGATCATGAATCATGCAGTGTGAATACTTTCTGAAGGCTCTATCTCAGATATCCAGATCATGAATCATGCAGTGTGAATACTTTCTGAAGGCTCTATCTCAGATATCCAGATCATGAATCATGCAGTGTGAATACTTTCTGAAGGCTCTATCTCAGATATCCAGATCATGAATCATGCAGTGTGAATACTTTCTGAAGGCTCTATCTCAGATATCCAGATCATGAATCATGCAGTGTGAATACTTTCTGAAGGCTCTATCTCAGATATCCAGATCATGAATCATGCAGTGTGAATACTTTCTGAAGGCTCTATCTCAGATATCCAGATCATGAATCATGCAGTGTGAATACTTTCTGAAGGCTCTATCTCAGATATCCAGATCATGAATCATGCAGTGTGAATACTTTCTGAAGGCTCTATCTCAGATATCCAGATCATGAATCATGCAGTGTGAATACTTTCTGAAGGCTCTATCTCAGATATCCAGATCATGAATCATGCAGTCTTCAAACAACAATGTGTGGCGTTGGGGGTCGCCCTAAATGACACCCTAAAACCTAGTCCTACATAACACACTACTTTTGACCAGGGACACATACTGTAGGGTTAGGGAGGGCTCAAGGAAATAGGATAACATCTGAGTCACAGGTTGTTTCTGAACCTGAAGAAGATCCAATTAAACCAGTCACTGTTGTACAGTATGCCCCCAAAACATCATTTGAATGGCATAACTTACCAACCTTTCGTCAGCTCTGTGTGTGTGTGTGTCTGTGTCTGTGTGTGTGTGTCTGTGTGTGTGTGTGTGTGTGTCTGTGTGTGTGTGTCTGTGTGTGTGTGTCTGTGTGTGTGTGTCTGTGTGTGTGTGTCTGTGTGTGTGTGTGTGTGTGTGTGTGTGTGTCTGTGTCTGTGTCTGTGTCTGTCTGTGTCTGTCTGTGTCTGTCTGTGTCTGTCTGTGTCTGTCTGTGTCTGTCTGTGTCTGTCTGTGTCTGTCTGTGTCTGTGGTGTTTTATTTTCTCCTTTGTCAAATAATTCCAACAGAAAGCTGCAGGTCTTACAGTCCAAACATATGTAATCTAATCATGAAGTATTATGAGTGGTTCTAATGATTTTGTCACTGACGTATGAGAATGTGACAATGATGTCATCTTAGCTCACATTACTAGCACACACACACACACACACACACAGCTGGCAGTGGCCTGCTTCCTCTCAGCATGAAAGACTTTGGGTGTTTCCCATCCATCCACTCGCCAGAGTGGTTAAAATACTTTGCTATTGTTTTTGGCTCTCCGCCTCTGATCTTTGAGACGTAGCTAACACACACTTACCCTCCCTATTCACTAATAACCTCCTCCTAACACACACACACACACAGCTATATATGGGGGTCAGAACCACTTAAATCTTCCAACAGGCATTTCCTGGGTCTGTTCTACAACAAGCAGAGAGATAGACTTTCTCTCAGAGGAGAGAAAGATGAAGAACATTCAATGCTCTGAAGGTTGAAAGATGAAGAACATTCAATGCTCTGAAGGTTGAAAGATGAAGAACATTCAATGCTCTGAAGGTTGAAAGATGAAGAACATTCAATGCTCTGAAGGTTGAAAGATGAAGAACATTCAATGCTCTGAAGGTTGAAAGATGAAGAACATTCAATGCTCTGAAGGTTGAAAGATGAAGAACATTCAATGCTCTGAAGGTTGAAAGATGAAAAACATTCAATGCTCTGAAGGTTGAAAGATGAAAAACATTCAATGCACTGAAGGTTGAATGATGAAGAACATTCAATGCTCTGAAGGTTGAATGATGAAGAACATTCAATGCTCTGAAGGTTGAATAATGAAGAACATTCAATGCTCTGAAGGTTGAATGATGAAGTCTATAAGAGTGATTCCTCATGAAACCAGGAAAAAAATGACATTGCATATTTATGGCATTGTGACCTTAAATGTAGATTTGGCAATTTTATCTACATATTGCTGAACATAATATACATTAATATACTGTATATCACCGTTCCAGAGTGGGATCTCTGCTAGGTTTAAAGTTCAGGCCCATTTTAAACAGAGAAATGGGGCTCCAATCTTCCCGCAGTTATCCTGTAGTTCCAGAACTGACACACCACACATTTTTTATTACAAACTTCAACAACATGCTGGTTATTGTAGTTCTAAAGTTTGAATAGGTAAACAAATCTACGGGGTGATTAATTAAAAAGATAAAACGCTATAATAATGCTATATAAATAGATAGAGTAAAGGATACAAGACCATACAAACTACACATCCCACACAGCACTGCGGTCTGTATTGTCCAATCACAGAGCAGATACAAGTCACATGACCACTGTACATTTTTTGAAACATGGCGGTTGTTTCAAATTTCTATTATTAGCTAGTAACCATACACAGTAGCATGAAAGACAGTGATAACCAAACTAAGCATTCCCCTCATGTCTGTGGTAGCTTTGAGGAAGCCAGTAGTCTACTCTACTAAGTGGAAAACAGCCTCTAGAAAGCTTATGATGTTTAGAAACATACTTTTATTTTCTATAAATAGGAAACACAATCTGCATGGGGCTCCCATGTGGCACAGTGGTCTAAGACAGTGTTAGAGGAGTCACTACAGACAACCTGGTTCAGTGGTCTAAGACACTGCATCTCAGTGCTAGAGGAGTCACTACAGACAACCTGGTTCAGTGGTCTAAGACACTGCATCTCAGTGCTAGAGGAGTCACTACAGACAACCTGGTTCAGTGGTCTAAGACACTGCATCTCAGTGTTAGAGGAGTCACTACAGACACCCTGGTTCAGTGGTCTAAGACACTGCATCTCAGTGTTAGAGGAGTCACTACAGACAACCTGGTTCAGTGGTCTAAGACACTGCATCTCAGTGCTAGAGGAGTCACTACAGGCACCCTGGTTCAGTGGTCTAAGACACTGCATCTCAGTGCTAGAGGAGTCACTACAGACAACCTGGTTCAGTGGTCTAAGACACTGCATCTCAGTGCTAGAGGAGTCACTACAGGCACCCTGGTTCAGTGGTCTAAGACACTGCATCTCAGTGCTAGAGGAGTCACTACAGACAACCTGGTTCAGTGGTCTAAGACACGGCATCTCAGTGCTAGAGGAGTCACTACAGACAACCTGGTTCAGTGGTCTAAGACACTGCATCTCAGTGCTAGAGGAGTCACTACAGACAACCTGGTTCAGTGGTCTAAGACACTGCATCTCAGTGCTAGAGGAGTCACTACAGACAACCTGGTTCAGTGGTCTAAGACACGGCATCTCAGTGCTAGAGGAGTCACTACAGACAACCTGGTTCAGTGGTCTAAGACACTGCATCTCAGTACTAGAGGAGTCACTACAGACAACCTGGTTCAGTGGTCTAAGACACTGCATCTCAGTGCTAGAGGAGTCACTACAGACAACCTGGTTCAGTGGTCTAAGACACGGCATCTCAGTGCTAGAGGAGTCACTACAGACAACCTGGTTCAGTGGTCTAAGACACTGCATCTCAGTACTAGAGGAGTCACTACAGACAACCTGGTTCAGTGGTCTAAGACACTGCATCTCAGTACTAGAGGAGTCACTACAGACAACCTGGTTCAGTGGTCTAAGACACTGCATCTCAGTACTAGAGGAGTCACTACAGACAACCTGGTTCAGTGGTCTAAGACACTGCATCTCAGTACTAGAGGAGTCACTACAGACAACCTGGTTCAGTGGTCTAAGACACTGCATCTCAGTGCTAGAGGAGTCACTACAGACAACCTGGTTCAGTGGTCTAAGACACGGCATCTCAGTGCTAGAGGAGTCACTACAGACAACCTGGTTCAGTGGTCTAAGACACTGCATCTCAGTACTAGAGGAGTCACTACAGACAACCTGGTTCAGTGGTCTAAGACACTGCATCTCAGTACTAGAGGAGTCACTACAGACAACCTGGTTCAGTGGTCTAAGACACTGCATCTCAGTACTAGAGGAGTCACTACAGACAACCTGGTTCAGTGGTCTAAGACACTGCATCTCAGTGCTAGAGGAGTCACTACAGACAACCTGGTTCAGTGGTCTAAGACACTGCATCTCAGTGTTAGAGGAGTCACTACAGACAACCTGGTTCAGTGGTCTAAGACACTGCATCTCAGTACTAGAGGAGTCACTACAGACAACCTGGTTCAGTGGTCTAAGACACTGCATCTCAGTACTAGAGGAGTCACTACAGACAACCTGGTTCAGTGGTCTAAGACACTGCATCTCAGTGCTAGAGGAGTCACTACAGACAACCTGGTTCAGTGGTCTAAGACACTGCATCTCAGTGTTAGAGGAGTCACTACAGACAACCTGGTTCAGTGGTCTAAGACACTGCATCTCAGTACTAGAGGAGTCACTACAGACAACCTGGTTCAGTGGTCTAAGACACTGCATCTCAGTACTAGAGGAGTCACTACAGACAGCCTGGTTCAGTGGTCTAAGACACTGCATCTCAGTGCTAGAGGAGTCACTACAGACAACCTGGTTCAGTGGTCTAAGACACTGCATCTCAGTGCTAGAGGAGTCACTACAGACAACCTGGTTCAGTGGTCTAAGACACTGCATCTCAGTACTAGAGGAGTCACTACAGACAACCTGGTTCAGTGGTCTAAGACACTGCATCTCAGTACTAGAGGAGTCACTACAGACAACCTGGTTCAGTGGTCTAAGACACTGCATCTCAGTACTAGAGGAGTCACTACAGACAACCTGGTTCAGTGGTCTAAGACACTGCATCTCAGTGCTAGAGGAGTCACTACAGACAACCTGGTTCAGTGGTCTAAGACACTGCATCTCAGTGTTAGAGGAGTCACTACAGACAACCTGGTTCAGTGGTCTAAGACACTGCATCTCAGTACTAGAGGAGTCACTACAGACAACCTGGTTCAGTGGTCTAAGACACTGCATCTCAGTACTAGAGGAGTCACTACAGACAACCTGGTTCAGTGGTCTAAGACACTGCATCTCAGTGCTAGAGGAGTCACTACAGACAACCTGGTTCAGTGGTCTAAGACACTGCATCTCAGTGTTAGAGGAGTCACTACAGACAACCTGGTTCAGTGGTCTAAGACACTGCATCTCAGTGCTAGAGGAGTCACTACAGACAACCTGGTTCAGTGGTCTAAGACACTGCATCTCAGTGCTAGAGGAGTCACTACAGACAGCCTGGTTCAGTGGTCTAAGACACTGCATCTCAGTGCTAGAGGAGTCACTACAGACAACCTGGTTCAGTGGTCTAAGACACTGCATCTCAGTGCTAGAGGAGTCACTACAGACAACCTGGTTCAGTGGTCTAAGACACTGCATCTCAGTGCTAGAGGAGTCACTACAGACAACCTGGTTCAGTGGTCTAAGACACTGCATCTCAGTGCTAGAGGAGTCACTACAGACAACCTGGTTCAGTGGTCTAAGACACTGCATCTCAGTGCTAGAGGAGTCACTACAGACAACCTGGTTCAGTGGTCTAAGACACTGCATCTCAGTGCTAGAGGAGTCACTACAGACAACCTGGTTCAGTGGTCTAAGACACTGCATCTCAGTGCTAGAGGAGTCACTACAGACAACCTGGTTCAGTGGTCTAAGACAGTGCTAGAGGAGTCACTACAGACAACCTGGTTCAGTGGTCTAAGACACTGCATCTCAGTGTTAGAGGAGTCACTACAGACAACCTGGTTCAGTGGTCTAAGACACTGCATCTCAGTGTTAGAGGAGTCACTACAGACAACCTGGTTCAGTGGTCTAAGACACTGCATCTCAGTACTAGAGGAGTCACTACAGACAACCTGGTTCAGTGGTCTAAGACACTGCATCTCAGTGCTAGAGGAGTCACTACAGACAACCTGGTTCAGTGGTCTAAGACACTGCATCTCAGTGCTAGAGGAGTCACTACAGACAACCTGGTTCAGTGGTCTAAGACACGGCATCTCAGTGCTAGAGGAGTCACTACAGACAACCTGGTTCAGTGGTCTAAGACACTGCATCTCAGTGCTAGAGGAGTCACTACAGACAACCTGGTTCAGTGGTCTAAGACACTGCATCTCAGTGCTAGAGGAGTCACTACAGACAACCTGGTTCAGTGGTCTAAGACACTGCATCTCAGTGCTAGAGGAGTCACTACAGACAACCTGGTTCAGTGGTCTAAGACACTGCATCTCAGTGGTAGAGGAGTCACTACAGACAACCTGGTTCAGTGGTCTAAGACACTGCATCTCAGTGTTAGAGGAGTCACTACAGACAACCTGGTTCAGTGGTCTAAGACTGCATCTCAGTACTAGAGGAGTCACTACAGACAACCTGGTTCAGTGGTCTAAGACACTGCATCTCAGTGCTAGAGGAGTCACTACAGACAACCTGCTTCAGTGGTCTAAGACACTGCATCTCAGTGCTAGAGGAGTCACTACAGACAACCTGGTTCAGTGGTCTAAGACACTGCATCTCAGTGCTAGAGGAGTCACTACAGACAACCTGGTTCAGTGGTCTAAGACACTGCATCTCAGTGCTAGAGGAGTCACTACAGACAACCTGGTTCAGTGGTCTAAGACACTGCATCTCAGTGCTAGAGGAGTCACTACAGACAACCTGGTTCAGTGGTCTAAGACACTGCATCTCAGTGCTAGAGGAGTCACTACAGACAACCTGGTTCAGTGGTCTAAGACACTGCATCTCAGTGCTAGAGGAGTCACTACAGACAACCTGGTTCAGTGGTCTAAGACACTGCATCTCAGTGCTAGAGGAGTCACTACAGACAACCTGGTTCAGTGGTCTAAGACACTACATCTCAGTGTTAGAGGAGTCACTACAGACAACCTGGTTCAGTGGTCTAAGACACTGCATCTCAGTGCTAGAGGCGTCACTACAGACAACCTGGTTCAGTGGTCTAAGACACTGCATCTCAGTACTAGAGGAGTCACTACAGACAACCTGGTTCAGTGGTCTAAGACACTGCATCTCAGTGCTAGAGGAGTCACTACAGACAACCTGGTTCAGTGGTCTAAGACACTGCATCTCAGTGCTAGAGGAGTCACTACAGACAACCTGGTTCAGTGGTCTGACACTGCATCTCAGTGCTAGAGGCACCACTACAGACAACCTGGTTCGAATCCAGACTGTATCACAACCGGCCGTGATTGGGTGTCCCATAGGGCGGGGCACAATTGGCCCAGCATCGTCCGGGTTTGGCCGTCATTGTAAATAAGAAATAGTTCTTAACTGACAATACATTCAACACTTCTCCTACAATAAACCATGACATCTGGTAACGAACACACGATGGCACCGTCAAACACTTAAACTCATGATTAATGTTGGTTTTGGTGCGAACATGAACATACAAATTGTTTCTCAATCTTAAAAAGATTGATCCCACTCTGGAACTTTGATAAGCCCGTAAGAGAATATGATGTTCAACAATATATTGAACAATTTGCCAAATCAAACATTTTGTATAATATATAATCATGTTTATACATTTCTATAAATAAATTAATGTAAAACAAATTGTTAGACATCAAAATAATACTCATACAACGGAGAAAGAGGTAAAGCTTCATATGACACCAATGTTTGCTTTGTAGCATCTACAGATGAAACATTATGGAGTCTTAAAGGAGGCCTGGATGAGGCCACAATGTCATAAATATGATTCATTATAAATTATTTCTCAATTCTGCTTTCAAATACATATTTTAAAAATATATATAATCTCCTAAAGACCATTTTATAGACTATATCTTTTGAAAATCACCAAAATCTGTATTTTTTTGTCCTGGTTTTGTGAATAATCACTCACAAGTCAAAGCTAAGAGTTGAAACATACACCAGAGAGTTCTCCAGTATGCTGGTCAGATAAATAGTGTGGTGTTTCAGATACTGCAGTAGGCTATCATCTCATGCTATGGCTCTGTTTATTATGAGTTCACTCATGAAAGCTCCCCCAACAGAACTTTTACAGGACTGTTAATCTTTATTTATCTTGGGCAGGATATAGGCTCTGTGTAATGACATCACTCAATGCTTTTCCTTAACAGCTTGGACTGGACTTCCTCTGGATAAGGACCTGGCAAACACTGGAATTTATGCTCTGTGTGAGTGTGTGTGTGTGTGTGTGTGTGTGTGTGTGTGTGTGAGAGAGAGTGTGTCCGTCCTTGACCAGTACTGCTTCTGTTCAAAGATTACCAATAACATTATCAATGTAGAAACGACAAAGAGACAAACAGACCGAGAGAAGAATCAGTTAACGATATGCTGTACATATTATGCAGATGTAGGCTAAGTTCAAGTAACAGACATGTCAACATCAACTGTTCAGAGGAGACTGTGTGAATAAGGCCACAAAGGATGGCTACTTTGAAGAATGTAAAATATTAAATATATTGTGTGTACATGTAGACACACCGACAGACTCAAACACACTATTCTAATGACCAATCAGTCTTTTGACATATTCCGTGCGTTTTCTCTGTAAATATCAGTATTACCGTACACAGATTGACTACTGCTGTTATTGGGTTTATTCATTGGCCTGGTCCTGTCAATATCTAGTTATTGAGTCAATTAGATCTCAGTTCTGTTCTCTCTCCCCAGTTCAAGGCAAGGACACATCAAGGAGCATCTCTCCCTCTCTCCCTGTACCTCTCTCCCTCTCTCCCTGTACCTCTCTCCCTGTACCTCTCTCCATCTCTCCCTCTCACCCTGTACCTCTCACCCTGTACCTCTCACCCTGTACCTCTCACCCTGTACCTCTCTCTCTCCAGGCAATTCTGTTACCTAACTTTGTATCTTTACTGTTCTTCAAGTACGTGTTTTTGCTAAATGTTATGTGGATAATGTTAAATGCAGTCCTTATAGTTTGCTTTGCAATCATTGGTTTTTGTTTGACATACATCTCTCTGCCCCTCTCTGCCCCTTGTCAGAGCTGACTTATCAGGTGATGACGTTCTGCTTGAGAGAATCTGTATCCTGGCACCTTATCAATATTCATGAATATATTAAAGCGAGTTTATTAAGAAATGTTGACAAGCAATATAGAATTAAAGTACCTTCTCACTCTCTCTCACTCTCTCACCATAGATGGAATACTGGTACTGTACAAGCTGAATGAAGACGGAAGTCTGCTTTGATGAAAGTGTGTGTGTACGGTAATTAATTTAGTCAGTAAGCTGTATAGCGATGGTTCAGTGCGAGGTAGTAATTAGTGGGGCCCTTTTCCCCGGGCTGCCCTGTCGTGCCTGACTGATTTTCACATTTCCAGGCTCCTGCCTCTGTACTCTGATCTGACAGGTCTGTCTGTGTGTGTGTGTGTGTGTGTGTGTGTGTGGGCGCGCACGGTTTAAGATGCTATATAGCAGGTTGTAATGCCTGGCGCATTCTAATGAAAGCTGCTGTGTGACCAAAGCCCACATTTGATCTTCTGACCAGGGATAGGGCAGGATAGAAGAGGCCGTCTTGGCAAAAGAGACGCTTGGCGCTAGGCTTGGGCGATATACGGTTTATATCGTATACCGATGGAATGATTTTCAGAAGTAGAAGACCACTGCTTATCAGTTCAGTAGAACTATAAGAAATCTAACGTGTCAAATAAATTGTATCCAGCTCAGGACTTTAGCTATGCATCTGGTTTGCTAACTTGCTATATAAAAGTGTCTACATGCCAAGATCAAGCTTCTTGGTTACAGCAGAGACATTCAATCCCCTCCTGGATCAAGATCCCAGTTGTCTAAATTGTTCTGTGTATAAAAAAACCTAATAAAATTGTTTTTTATTATTTTCAAATGGCGCCCCTCCGGTATTACCGTATACAACAGTGTGGTAAAGAAGCAGTATGATGGTATTAAAAATGTGGATAATGCCTAGAGCTGTTGCGGTGACCGTATTACCGCCACACCATTATTACCGCCACACCGGTGGTCACGAGTCATGAAGGCAGTCAAATTCCACGTCACCATTTAGTGACGGTAAATAGTCTTCTCCAAGCTCTGATGCTGCTGATGGTCATTAGTAGAATATCAAACATGCGAACTGCCTGGTACTCAGCACTCTATTGTCCCTCTAATCACTCTGACATCAATGCAAATGTATTCAAAATCAAACACTTCATGAGAGCCCATGTTGCACGACATTTCTATAGGCTATGCAATTGCAGGAGAAAACAGATGGCCTCTATTAAAAAGAGGAGGATTCCATCAGCTTTCTATAGACTAGGCCTAATATATTTATTTCTCAACTATTATAATATTAAGCACATAGCTTCTCTTTACAACAGGAGTATAGTCTACCTGGCTGGCATGAAAATTAACCACAGGAAAAGTGTCCTTTATTCACTATTTAAGTGCATAGATGATAATGGTCCATTCTAAATCAAAACTAATTTCACACATTATTTAGTATATGTAAAGACAAGATTAAATCAAGAATAGTCTGATGGGTGACAATATTAGCCCATCACTGGTGAATTATATATTATCACTGAATGAAGCCCAGAATAAGAAACTATTAGACTTTTTCTAATCTAGTCACCTCATGTAGCCTAGACCATAGACCTATATGTTTTAATAAGGTTAGTATCACACCTCATGTAGCCTAGCCCATAGACCTATATGTTTTAATAAGGTTTGTATCACACACCTCATGTAGCCTAGCCCATAGACCTACATGTTTCAATAAGGTTTGTATCACACACCTCATGTAGCCTAGCCCATAGACCTATATGTTTTAATAAGGTTTGTATCACACACCTCATGTAGCCTAGACCATAGACCTATATGTTTTAATAAGGTTTGTATCACACCTCATGTAGCCTAGCCCATAGACCTATATGTTTTAATAAGGTTTGTATCACACACCTCATGTAGCCTAGCCCATAGACCTATATGTTTTAATAAGGTTTATATCACACACCTCATGTAGCCTAGCCCATAGGACTAAATGTTTTAATAAGGTTTGTATCACACACCTCATGTAGCCTAGCCCATAGACCTATATGTTTTAATAAGGTTTGTATCACACACCTCATGTAGCCTAGCCCATAGACCTATATGTTTTAATAAGGTTTGTATCACACACCTCATGTAACCTAGCCCATAGACCTATGTGTTTTAATAAGGTTTGTATCACACACCTCATGTAGCCTAGCCCATAGACCTATATGTTTTAATAAGGTTTGTATCACACACCTCATGTAGCCTAGCCCATAGACCTATATGTTTCAATAAGGTTTGTATCACACACCTCATGTAACCTAGCCCATAGACCTATATGTTTTAATAAGGTTTGTATCACACACCTCATGTAGCCTAGCCCATAGACCTATATGTTTTAATAAGGTTTGTATCACACACCTCATGTAGCCTAGCCCATAGACCTATATGTTTTAATAAGGTTAGTATCACACCTCATGTAGCCTAGCCCATAGACCTATTTGTTTTAATAAGGTTTGTATCACACACCTCATGTAGCCCATAGACCCATATGTTTTAATAAGGTTAGTATCACACCTCATGTAGCCTAGCCCATAGACCTATATGTTTTAATAAGGTTTGTATCACACACCTCATGTAGCCTAGCCCATAGACCTATATGTTTTAATAAGGTTTGTATCACACACCTCATGTAGCCTAGCCCATAGACCTATATGTTTTAATAAGGTTTGTATCACACACCTCATGTAGCCTAGCCCATAGACCTATATGTTTTAATAAGGTTTGTATCATACCTCATGTAGCCTAGCCCATAGACCTATATGTTTTAATAAGGTTTGTATCACACCTCATGTATCCTAGCCCATAGACCTATATGTTTTAATAAGGTTTGTATCACACCTCATGTAGCCTAGACCATAGACCTATATGTTTTAATAAGGTTTGTATCACACCTCATGTAGCCTAGACCATAGACCTATATGTTTTAATAAGGTTTGTATCACACCTCATGTAGCCTAGCCCATAGACCTATATGTTTTAATAAGGTTTGTATCACACACCTCATGTAGCCTAGCCCATAGACCTATATGTTTTAATAAGGTTTGTATCACACACCTCATGTAGCCTAGCCCATAGACCTATATGTTTTAATTAGGTTTGTATCACACACCTCATGTAGCCTAGCCCATAGACCTATATGTTTTAATTAGGTTTGTATCACACACCTCATGTATCCTAGCCCATAGACCTATATGTTTTAATAAGGTTTGTATCACACACCTCATGTAGCCTAGCCCATAGACCTATATGTTTTAATAAGGTTTGTATCACACACCTCATGTAGCCTAGCCCATAGACCTATATGTTTTAATAAGGTTTGTATCACACACCTCATGTAGCCTAGCCCATAGACCTATATGTTTTAATAAGGTTTGTATCACACACCTCATGTAGCCTAGCCCATAGACCTATATGTTTTAATAAGGTTTGTATCATACCTCATGTAGCCTAGCCCATAGACCTATATGTTTTAATAAGGTTTGTATCACACACCTCATGTAGCCTAGCCCATAGACCTATAAGTTTTATTAAGGTTTGTATCACACACCTCATGTAGCCTAGCCCATAGACCTATATGTTTTAATAAGGTTTGTATCATACCTCATGTAGCCTAGCCCATAGACCTATATGTTTTAATAAGGTTTGTATCATACCTCATGTAGCCTAGCCCATAGACCTACAGTGATGTGAAAAAGTAAGTACACCCGCTGGAAAGTTTTATTTTTTTTAAACATATTTGGACAGATGGATCTGTAATCTTCACTTCAACACTATTGATAGATAAAGGAAACCCAATTTAACAAATCACACAAAAATAAAATTGTTCTGCAATTAAAATAAACAAAAATGCCTTTTCCTTCTGGGGAAAAAGTTTGTAACCCCTACCTTTACCATCACATACAATGGCTAAAATTAGGTACCAAAACAAGGAAGGAAGAAGCCTCTGCTCTCAAAAAATAATATCAAGACAACTGACTTTACCCAGGTGTTTTTGTCTTGATATTCTTTGAGAGCAGAGGCTTCTTCCTTCCTGACCTCCCATGTAGGCTAAGTTTGTCCAGTCTCTTTCTGACAGTGTACCCATGCAATTCGACATTGATTGTCCGGAGCTCACTGGCTGGGAAACTGAGGGCCCAGAATATTTGATACAATGTTGTACATTTGCTAGCGCCATTTTCATTTAGATCTAATTTTTATTAATCACATTACATTGATTTTGAGATATGCAGATTTTATTATAAATTAAATGAAACTGTTCCAGTTTGAAAATCCTAACTGGCACGCAGATCAGTAGAAATGGTGGAATTTAATTACCACTCCAAATGGAAAAGACGCTGGTGAAGCAACTTGAGGAGCGTAACGGCAGAATCTTCAGTGGAGGAGGAGGAGGGGGTTATATTGACCTCTGGTTAGGCTATATTGACCTCTGGCTCCCTAGTTAGTAATTTGTATGTCTTCATTTATGAATCGCAGTGCTTAAAGCATCAGACAAGTCAGACTGATGAATGAATTTACGAACACACAACACCCGTTGAATATGGTCTTAATAATATAATATTATAAGCGTAATTAAATCCTTGTCATCAGAGCTGGTTAGGCTGTTGTCATGTTATCCAGAGGTAAACAACGAATCATAATCCCAATTTTGTGTCTGGAAGTAAATAACAAGCTAGCCAATGTTAGCCAGTTAGCTTGGGTACTTAACTGCTGTTGTGAGGTCAGAACGCTCGGATCAACCCTACTGATCGGCCAGAGCGTCAAGTGTGTCTGAACGCTCCGAGAGCGAAATAAGATGGGTGGGGCTAAAGCTTAAGAGGGTGTGGTCGATGCTGAATGGGTGGAGACAAAAGAAGAGCTCTTTACTAGATACCAAAACATTCAAATGGCCATTTTCTCAAAAGTGAGTTTACAAGTTTATCATCTTTCAAAGCGAATGACTTTCCTATTGTTCCCTTAAATGCCGTGTCTGATTTACCATTCTGTCTGATTTACCATTCTGTCTGATTTACCATTCTGTCTCGGTTTTTAAACAAATGTAAAAAAAAAAATCAAATTTTGCTACATAAGACCAAATCAAGGCGGTCGGTCACATATGGAAAAATACATGTTTTAACATTTCTAACAATCGATTGGTCGAAAGAACAGGTCGACCAAGATTTTTGTTGTTGTTGGGGAAAGCCCCCCTACTCACACACAGCGATCGGACCCAGGCTATAAAAGAGAGATGGTTTTGTGTGAATGGGTGAGGTGTTAAGGATGTTTTAACTCTCTGATTTGTAATGGTGGTGATTCGAATTCATCTGGTGGTCTCTGTGAAGAGTGTGTTTGCGCGTGTATCAGTGTTTTCCCTAAGCGCCGGTAACAGACTCATTGTCAGCCGGTAACAGACTCATTGTCAGCCGGTAACAGACTCATTGTCAGCCGGTAACAGACCTATTGTCAGCCGGTAACAGACCTATTGTCAGCCGGTAACAGACCTATTGTCAGCCGGTAACAGACCTATTGTCAGCCGGTAACAGACCTATTGTCAGCCGGCTACCTTTCCACTTCATTAGCTAGGATTCTTTTCATTTAAAAGTTTCAATTCGCTAGTCAGAAAAGTCTGTAAAGTCTTCTTACACTATAACAAACGATAGGCTGTGCAGTTACACGTCCCATGAAACGATGAGTGGAAATCTACTTAATTCATGTATCTTCTTTCGGGTGTTTCATAGGCCTATATAGCCAGCCACGGAGTCACCTTTATTAGTTATACACCCATGGTATGGTTCCTCATAGTCCTCCTGATCAAATAGGCCAAGACATTATCCAAAACAACAACTAACACCACACTGAATTCATACATTTGCAGTCATTTTAATTGCAAAGTCATGTCTTCCAACTCAATAACTTATTTTACAAATCTGGGAGGTTAAAGTCGTTAAAGTAGTCAATAATTTAGCTGTGTATTTCAGATGGAATCAAGGCATTAGAATGTACCTGGAGAGAAACGGAGAGAGGAAGAGAGGAAGAGGAATGCTGACAAGCCTGTCAACAATCCCCCTGTTCTCATCTCTACTTTGCATTGGAGATTTTCTGTGAACACTGCATCTTTCCCCTCTTTCTAAAGTAAGTATTTTAATGCTTCACGACAGACTGCATACAGTCAGCTCTTTTTATCCTATCATGAGATTAATAATCTGTCTGTGTGAGCGTGTGAAGAATAATTTGCTCTGTTCAGGGTAGTCTAGTAAACTGAGCGATTCCACGCCTGCGTAGCCCAAAGATGTGTTGGTATATGAGAATGTTCTGGCAATTATTATCAATATGACCTGAATGTTAGAATTTAGACCCATATTAAACTATAATCACGTTATCAACACCTACTACCAGAGACAACGCCTGGCCTATCGAGGGCATGCAAATAGGCCAGGAGATGTCTCTGTGATTATAGTTGAATATGGGTCTAAATTCTAACATTGGGTCATATTGATAATAATCACACACACACACACACACACACACTAGTAACCACTGATAACACAAAGCTAAACACTCCCTTTGAACTGTCCGACATACCTATCAGTCTACAATCAGAAACACACACAGACACTTCCTCCTCTCCTCTGTGACTGGAGGATCAGCTAATGATTTGTTTGTTTGTTGACCTGTGGCTGGCAAGACAACGCTGGGTTGAGTGTGTTCACTGCATCCCCAGCGATTAACTCTCATTAAAAGGCAAACAGCGGAGCGAGATCAGCCAGGCAGCAACTAGCTCAAGCTTTGATGTGGCTGTAATTCCTTTAAAAAACGCCCCTCTGGCTAGTTCAATCACACACACGCTGGCACATTTACAGAGCAACACAGGCCTTTACTTAGATAAGAGGCTCAGGGAAGGTTACAAGCTGACACAAGCACAGATCACCGTACCACCTCCATCACACACTATACCTCCACTACTACTGATCGTTTTGGGACAGAAATGGAGGGACCATGTAGGACAGAGGAGGGGTTGGGGGTCTGAAGCAATGTGTAAAGTACTTCAGACAGACCTAACCTAGTCAGTATAAATAATGGGTACAACACAGTCAAAGAGGAAAGGAGAGAAAGAGGAGGGGGTGAGTCGAGCATCACAGGTGTATGGTAGGCTAGGTAGATCTGTGTTTAGAAGCTTGGAGAGACAATCATTTTTACTATAATTTGAAATATAATATAATCTCTGAGAATTTAAGCTAATTGTATGCACCCAAATTGCCCATTTTAATTTATAGGACTCTATAATATTCAGTAAATATAGAACCTAACATTCAGTTTGGACCAAACTTTTTTCTAAACATGAGGAATCCAAAGAAGTGGTCAAAAGCCCCCCACAAACCCTCCACGCCCCACGGACCCTCCACACCCCACGGACCCTCCACACCCCACGGACCCTCCACACCCCACGGACCCTCCTACATCCTGCTATTGCCATGTTCTGACCACTAGATGGTGCCATTGCAGATGTCTTTTTTTTTATTATTTAACCTTTATTTAACTAGGCAAGTCAGTTAAGAACAAATTCTTATTTTGAATGACGCCTACACCGGCCAAACTCGAACGATGCTGGGCCAATTATGCACCGCCCTATGGGACTCCCAAACACAGCCGGTTGTGATACAGCCTGGAATCGAACAAGGGTGTCTGTAGTGACGCCTCTAGCACTGAGATGCAGTGTCTTAGACCACTGAACCAGGTTGTCTGTAGTGACTCCTCTAGCACTGAGATGCAGTGTCTTAGACCACTGAACCAGGTTGTCTGTAGTGACTCCTCTAACACTGAGATGCAGTGTCTTAGACCACTGAACCAGGTTGTCTGTAGTGACTCCTCTAGTACTGAGATGCAGTGTCTTAGACCACTGAACCAGGTTGTCTGTAGTGACTCCTCTAGCACTGAGATGCAGTGTCTTAGACCACTGAACCAGGTTGTCTGTAGTGACTCCTCTAGCACTGAGATGCAGTGTCTTAGACCACTGAACCAGGTTGTCTGTAGTGACTCCTCTAACACTGAGATGCAGTGTCTTAGACCACTGAACCAGGTTGTCTGTAGTGACTCCTCTAGCACTGAGATGCAGTGTCTTAGACCACTGAACCAGGTTGTCTGTAGTGACTCCTCTAGCACTGAGATGCAGTGTCTTAGACCACTGAACCAGGTTGTCTGTAGTGACTCCTCTAACACTGAGATGCAGTGTCTTAGACCACTGAACCAGGTTGTCTGTAGTGACTCCTCTAGCACTGAGATGCAGTGTCTTAGACCACTGAACCAGGTTGTCTGTAGTGACTCCTCTAGCACTGAGATGCAGTGTCTTAGACCACTGAACCAGGTTGTCTGTAGTGACTCCTCTAACACTGAGATGCAGTGTCTTAGACCACTGAACCAGGTTGTCTGTAGTGACTCCTCTAGTACTGAGATGCAGTGTCTTAGACCACTGAACCAGGTTGTCTGTAGTGACTCCTCTAGCACTGAGATGCAGTGTCTTAGACCACTGAACCAGGTTGTCTGTAGTGACTCCTCTAGCACTGAGATGCAGTGTCTTAGACCACTGAACCAGGTTGTCTGTAGTGACTCCTCTAGCACTGAGATGCAGTGTCTTAGACCACTGAACCAGGTTGTCTGTAGTGACTCCTCTAGCACTGAGATGCAGTGTCTTAGACCACTGAACCAGGTTGTCTGTAGTGACTCCTCTAGCACTGAGATGCAGTGTCTTAGACCACTGAACCAGGTTGTCTGTAGTGACTCCTCTAGCACTGAGATGCAGTGTCTTAGACCACTGAACCAGGTTGTCTGTAGTGACTCCTCTAGCACTGAGATGCAGTGTCTTAGACCACTGAACCAGGTTGTCTGTAGTGACTCCTCTAACACTGAGATGCAGTGTCTTAGACCACTGAACCAGGTTGTCTGTAGTGACTCCTCTAGCACTGAGATGCAGTGTCTTAGACCACTGAACCAGGTTGTCTGTAGTGACTCCTCTAGCACTGAGATGCAGTGTCTTAGACCACTGAACCAGGTTGTCTGTAGTGACTCCTCTAACACTGAGATGCAGTGTCTTAGACCACTAAACCAGGTTGTCTGTAGTGACTCCTCTAGCACTGAGATGCAGTGTCTTAGACCACTGAACCAGGTTGTCTGTAGTGACTCCTCTAGCACTGAGATGCAGTGTCTTAGACCACTGAACCAGGTTGTCTGTAGTGACTCCTCTAGTACTGAGATGCAGTGTCTTAGACCACTGAACCAGGTTGTCTGTAGTGACTCCTCTAGCACTGAGATGCAGTGTCTTAGACCACTGAACCAGGTTGTCTGTAGTGACTCCTCTAACACTGAGATGCAGTGTCTTAGACCACTGAACCAGGTTGTCTGTAGTGACTCCTCTAGTACTGAGATGCAGTGTCTTAGACCACTGAACCAGGTTGTCTGTAGTGACTCCTCTAACACTGAGATGCAGTGTCTTAGACCACTGAACCAGGTTGTCTGTAGTGACTCCTCTAGCACTGAGATGCCGTGTCTTAGACCACTGAACCAGGTTGTCTGTAGTGACTCCTCTAACACTGAGATGCAGTGTCTTAGACCACTGAACCAGGTTGTCTGTAGTGACTCCTCTAGTACTGAGATGCAGTGTCTTAGACCACTGAACCAGGTTGTCTGTAGTGACTCCTCTAACACTGAGATGCAGTGTCTTAGACCACTGAACCAGGTTGTCTGTAGTGACTCCTCTAACACTGAGATGCAGTGTCTTAGACCACTGAACCAGGTTGTCTGCAGTGACTCCTCTAACACTGAGATGCCGTGTCTTAGACCA